>JAVQJG010015209.1:0-10727 GCA_036024015.1 Craterocephalus amniculus
AATTGTCGTCGTAATTATTGACAATTTAATGGACGTAGCCTGGGTGCGCCAGGTGGAGTAATTAGGCAAAGCCATATCGCCTTGACCGAAAACACTTTATGCAATATCAACCTAGTATTTAAAAGCAAAGAAAGAATAAGAGACATACAATATAGGCTACTTTCTGCATCTTTTGTACCTGGTAGGCTAAATGTTTTGTCTCAGATACTTGGAAGTCGAAACTATGTTCTCTTAATTATGTCCTTCGTAAGTTTCTAAATAGCAGGCTGTCTGGATTATTTCACTCAACCAACAATCCTTTATGATTTTCATCTTAAAAATGGCCTCCAAGTCATCAAAAAGAGTAGAGTAGACCTGCTGCAGGTTTTCTGAACTTCCATGCAGTGATGCGGCTTTTGTTTGACCAAGCTGATTGTTGTGTGTAGCAGATTGCTCAGTGTCCTCTGAGACCTGAAATCCAGTCAAGCAGAGGAGGCAGAAGGCTCGTCTTATAATTCCTGGTTGTTATGGACTAATGTTTCAGTAGTAAAATAAACATCCTCTTAAATTTGCGCTTCAGTAAAATCATGGGTTAGTTTTCATTAGAAACGGATATACATCCAAACTTAATGACTTTAAACTACATAAAAACGCCAAGCTGCTGAGTGTGTTTGCTACTGATGAGTGTTTTTTTTTTTTTTACATCTCTGTTCATTAATATGTTCATGGAAAAATACAGTAGCTTAATCCTGCTGAGTGAATGTGCTGGTCAGAAGCAGCTCAGTCAGCATGAAGGGATGAATGGTCATGAGACCAAGAAGCGCTTGCATCTCCTAAATGATTGTTTTAAGCAGGTCAGGTCAGAAAAATATCATTCCTGTTCAGGTGCTGTGGATTTGTTGGCTGCACATCCATGATGAGAATCTCCTGTTCCACCACATCCCAAAGGTGAAATTTTGGACTGAGATGTGACTGTAGAGGCCATTGGAGTCCAGTGAACTCATTGTCATGTTGGGGATGACCTGAGCTCTGTGATATGATGCATCATCCTGATGGAAATGGCATCAGAAGAGCGGGTTCCCTGTGCTAATAAAGGGATGGATATGTGCTGGTTGAACCATGCAATGCTGTTACTGAGGGACCAAAAGTGGGCCAAGAAAGCATCCCAGACATGATTATACCACAGAACTGTTGATGCAAGCCAGGATGGATGCTTTCGTGATGTTTCCAGCAGATTATTAGCCTAGCATCTGAATGTGGAGCTGAAATGGAGACTCATCAAACCAGGCAACGTTTTCTGTCTTCTATTGTCCAGTTCTGGTGAGTCTGTGTGAACTGCAGCCTCAGTTTCCTGTTCTTAGCTGACAGGAGGGACACCCGGTGTGCCGTTCTCCATTATCCTTGGAGATGGTTGTGTGTGAGAATACCAGCAGATCAGCCATTTCTGAAATACTCACACCAACCTGTCGGACACCTGTGACTTCCTTATGTAGAAAGTGGCTCCGGGCAGATTGGTGGACAATTTCAAACAATTTTTAAATTACAACTGCTTGCTAGGGTGGTGATATTCTCCATTAACCCAAAATAAAGAAGAAGAAAATGCGTCCAGGACAGAATATACATTTAAACAATGGAGAATCAATAAGTTTACACAGTGTTGGGGTTTCAGTTTAACTGAGTTTTCTCAGGAACCTGGAGCAGCAGGAGAGGCAGCGAAGCTATCCAACATGTTCTATGACGCGTTCTGCTTTCTCCCTCCCTCCTCCCTCTGCTTCACTAACCGCAGCAGAGTCCAAACAATCTGTACTGCCCATGGAGGCAGACCAGGGTTAATTCACATCTGACCCAATGGTGGGGAAGTGAATGTGCTTTAAATCCTGTTTCTTTCTCATTCTGATGCAGTTTGAGCTGAGTCTGTCTCCATGACTGAAGCATGAAGTTGCTGCCATGTGCTCTTTGTTTTAACGAACAATAATGTAGTGGCTGGTATATTGGTGGAGAATTACAAGAAATTTTCACAAGATGTCGTTGTGCAGAGCTCCTGCTGTGTTAAAAGGAGTTACCTGAAGTTTTTTTTTTAGCTGAGCTGAAGGAGCCTCTGAGATCACAAGCTGCTTCTTCATGTGAATTTGTGGAAAATCACTGATAAGTTGGGTTATAATTGTCTGTGTGCTCCTCAGCTTTGTGTCTGTAGCTAGTGTTTGAGTGGTGCCGCGTTTTGTCCAGTTAGAGACAGTCATAACTTGGCCAAATCTTCCCGCAGCTGCTTTTGGAATTTTTATTAGCTTTCATCTTTGTTTCCTACTGATGCTCGAGATGTTAATCTCAGACCATTTTCATGTTGCTGTTTCCTTCTTATCAGTGCCGTGATGCCCCGGGGGGAAGGAAAAAAAGCCGTTGCACAAAGTTGTCACTTCCTGGAATGAGCATGACTTATAAGGGGTTGTCACTGCATATATCAGCTGTGGTGGTGAGCTGCCAGACAAAAATACACCAGGGAGCTGAGCGTCACTGTCACTAGCTGGCCCGATAGGCTGCTGTCAGATGAGAAAGGCCAAGTTGAGTTTCAGTGTCAGAGGATCTACAGTATGAAAGGCTGAGAACCAACGTTTTGATTTTACAGTGATGGGAACTTTAGATGAGTTGTTGGACCCTAAAAAAATACGGCCTAAGCGCTATTCTTTGATTTTATTGGCAAACATCATGAGGTCATAGGAAGGTGGTTGGAGAAATGAAAAAGTAAAAGACACTGTTTCCATGGGAATGATGAAACTACAGCTGTTTTGAATAATATCCCAAAATGAAGCACATAAAATATTTTGTCTAATTTGCTCTTTGCATTTTGCTTCACGGAAGACATCTTTGATATCTCAAACGGTAGCATACATTATCAAGTTTGGTCTTCAAAATTACAGAAAAATCCTAGTACGGTAATTATGTTCTCACAGTTACTGTGACTGAAAATAATCAAGCATGGCTTTAAAAGTTTTAGCAGTGAGCTATGGGATTAAATGATCTCATTTCTATTTAAGTGTCGGTCAACATTTCCTATGGAGGAGGAGCTGATAAGCTCTTTTCCTTGGGATTTTGAGGGCTTGACAAGCACTTGAGTACTTCCTCGTTAAATAACCAGATAACGAAATCCTGTAAATGACAAAACAAAGAGCTATACTTATCATTTTGTAGTCAGTGCATTGAACATCTGGGAGCTTTAGGAACAGTTTTGGAACAGGTTTGTCAATATTGGGTATAGGTTTAAAACCTGAAATCCTGTAAATCTGTTTTAGAAATGGTTTTTACAAAGAACTCAGATGTCTAGATCACTGAGCCTCAATTGATCTCTGCGAGGGCCACAGTCCGGCAGGTTTTCAATGTGTTCCTCCTCAAATGTGTCTCCCTCCAATTAAATGCATCTAACAGCCAATCGGGATCTGCGCAGTGATTTTAATGATTTGAGTCAGGTGTGTTGGGGCAGCGATTCATAGAAGACCTGCTGGATTGTGGCCCTCGTAGAACCGAATTGAGTGTCAGTGGTCTAGATGTTTGGGTTGCTCTGTCTGAAAACATTTACCTCATGGCAAAGTTGACTTGGTTGACATGCTGCACACCAGCATCGCAGGGGTCTAATCCACAAAATCCTATGCCTCTGTCAGACGCACAGGCCCAAATCCTGCTCCATAAGTTAGGGTCTTTAATTTAATCTAAACCAACAAAGTCTGGACAGTCTTTTTGGAGCTGTGGCACCACCATCAGTGGTGGCTGAAGTTGCATGAATACTCAGTATATTATAGAGTAGAGAACTTTTATATGCTGAAGTTGTTCTTTTTGACATTCACGACCTCCTTAAACTTGCTGTACATTTGTTTTCCAGTTGTCATGCAACATGTGCACGCCCTGTGGCATTTCATGTCACAACTGCTGGCAGGTTGTAGGCGTAATCCAACCCCGAACCTTTACAGTGTGTGGTGTTAATGCTGTGAGGATTAAGGGTTTGATTTCAGGGCTCACATGAACCAATTAAAGCCTCTCTCAGCACAACAAAACATATGGCATTCCAGGCAGGCAGCAGTAATCTCCTGTAAGAGCAGCAGAGAGAGGCTCAACAATAACACCAGATTTTATTCAGGGGAATTCTGCTTTGGACTTTGGATTTATTACTTCGGAGATTAAGGTGGGAGGAGACAAAGCTGAGCAAAGGGGAGAAAATAAAAACAATTTTGAAATTTTAACAGATAAATGTAATGATTTCTTATAATATATCAAGTTTCCACAAATTTTAGCCCAATGTTCTTTGCAACTTTGCAGACAAATCTTTGTACTTTAGTGTTTAGAAGAGTTAATGGTTGATTTAATGGCTGCCAAGTGTCCAAGTCCTGTTTCAGAACAAGCCCCAATCATCAGCCCCCCTCTGCTGTGCTGCACAGTTATGAGGTCTTTCGTTTTTTTGTCCCCACCTTGCTGTTGTGTGTCCAAAGGAAGTTGCTCGAGATTGTTTGGATGCAACATGGCCGAACCTTATCCATTGTGCTGTGTTGTTGTTTATAGATATAAACTTTCTCCTGCGGCCCTTCCAGACAAGCCTTACTGTACTTGTTCAATGATTTTCTAATCACACTGACATCACTTCTGGTTTCCACAGGTTTCCTGGGTTTGGCAGCTGTCTTTAATGTTTGTCATGTTGTGAATGTTATTTATTTTGGATGACGGCCTTCAAAAAGTTCTAAAAGAGCTTATAACTTATCTGATAGTGATCCGTGGCAAATAGCCTAATTGATATTTGACTTAACATATTTTGAGATATATTTTAAAATTTAGTTTTAGTTTTATTGTCATTTGAGCAGGACTGTCCTTGATTACTTCTCATATTGCATTTTAAGGAGCTATAAGCCAAATTCATTGTTTTCACTCTGAAGGAATTAAAAAATCTCTTTGTGAAGAACCAGGTGTGTATTTTCATCTGGAGTATAGCGCGACGTCACACAGCGCCTCTGTGTGTTGATCTCCAGCTCTGTGTTTACTAGCCGGCCCGGCCGTGCGTGCATGTACGAACACGCGCACACGCGCCCCCGTCCTTATAAACAGCCGCCACAGGGCGGAGTTACGGCGCAGCGCACGCACCCAAGAGTAGACACTCCGGTAGAAGTGGGAAGCATCCGACCGAAGATGACAAGGAGACAATATTATCTCCAAGAAACAACGTTATTTTTCAAGGAAAGGGACAAAACACGGATTAGTATTGGTCCGGTATTCTCAAGGTGGAGAGAGCGGCGAGACCGAAAAGGACTCCAGTTTGCTCTTCTTCTGGTACGTGACTCCCGGAGCGGATTCACCTCGTCCACGTCTCTGTTTTCCTCTTCCACAGATGGTAGCCACTCGCTGCAACCTGCCGCTGCAGACAGGCTGCTGCTGCTCTAAGAAGTTGTATCAAAATAAAAATGCTTGGTTTAAAATTTTTATGTTTTGGATCATAACGAATAATTAGAATAAACTACGGTTCTTAGCTGAGCTCATGTTGTATTGCACAAGCACACCCCATCTTGAACTAGTCATATTTGCATTAGATTTACAAAATATATAATTATATTGTTTTAAGGCCTACATAATTTTAAACATGCTCTCTGTTTAAAATTAATAAATAAAGTAACACTGTGAGGCAAGAGGAGTTTTTCCTTTTTTTTTAAATATAGAGGCGTGGTTTTTCGGTTGGGGGAGAGGTAGAGAGTCATTGATTTACACAGGCTTTGTTTTGGTTTGAGACAGCTCCACGGTACGCCACCTAACGGCGAAAAATTTCGCTTTTAGCTCCTTTAAAGATTAAACAAAAAAAACAACTCCATTTTCTTGGGGGGGCATAAAAAGCAACAAAAATAAGCAATTTCACTCTAATAATTACTGTTGAGACTGAACTTTTTTATGGATGAAATCAATAAGCTACATGTAGCTTAGTACATTAGCAGCTAAAGTTTGTATGTAAAGCACCTTGAATTGTCATGTACATGAAATGTGCTATACAAGTAAACCTGCATTGCCTAAAGTCACAATTAACAAGTTTACAGGAGATTTGGGATGTGAGATTTGATCACATCAGACCTGATGAGGTGTGAAATGGCATCAAATCCCTCAGCAAGTCATCAGTGGGGAAATGCAACTTCTGAGAAAAAAAGAATAAAATTTGCACTTTTCCTCATATGATGAACTAAAACAGACTGTTTATTCTCGTCAATATGCATCTGCACCAAATTCATGTCAGCTAGAAGAACAAAGGACAGTCAGAGCTTAAGCTTTTAGTAGTTTTTAGTGTTTGTACAATTTATTTGCATAAAATCTTCCCTGTATGCGTTTTAATGCCTCTCAGTTCAGTGTAACCATTCATAGCCTCAGTGGTTAATCTCACCTTATATGGTCATGACTGTTTTACAGCTTTTTATGTTCAGACACTCCCTCACGTCAGTAACCTTTTGCACCGAAGACCAAACTCAGACAAAACTGTGTTGATTGGCTCTTGAACGCAAGCATTATTATCTGCCTCCCTTTTATATTGAAGGGAAATTTGAATGTTCAACCTCAGTCGCGGCTTTGGGAGTCATTGATTTTCTCTCCATGTTTAGCTGCATACAGTACGAGTAAACGCTGATGCAGCAGGAGTCATTCTGAGTTTGGCTTTTTCTCTTCAACAGAGATGTTCGATGTGTGTTGTTGGGTTTTCCTCTGCAGCAGGTGTCAGTTTTGAGGTGAGTGCATGCGTGCTCATTGTTCACGCCAGAACATGTTGGTCGGGTTGTTTACATGACCTAATGTGTATGCCTGAATAATATTACATTGTTGACGTAAAATGTATACGTGTGTTTTTATAAGACCCAGGTGGAGGTAATGGGCACAGAAACATGTTTTAAATTAATACAGTTCTTTTTATTACATTGTTACTGTGAATTTAAGTGAAAGCTTTGTTAGTTGGAGATTTTTAGCCTTGCCATGACTTTGTTTTATATCTGCGTGTGAATCTGGAGTGATTTCCATACATTTTAAATTCTGGTTATTTAGAGGTTTCGGCTACCTTCCGTCATATCTGAAAAATCTGATCCATGCAAATGTTTCTTCTGTCTTCCTACTTCCTTACCCTCAGTCACTACCTACTGAGACATAGATGGACTCAGACTGATTAGTAGCAAGATGTCTGCAGTTACACAAAATTCACCTGCAGTTACCCCTATTCACCTGCACTTATCAGTGCTTTCGAGAAATAATCATCACATATTATGTTTTGATAGGTTTAAAACTGAGTCTGTGTCATTCTAAAGGGATATTCATATTCCTCAAAAAAATTGAGTTTTTTAGGCAAAGCTAACTTTTTGTATTTTTATTATTTACCGTCTTTTATTCTTTACCTCCAAAGCATCCACTGCACTGCAAAGTTTTTCGCTGTGAACTTACAGTAAATTATTGGATAATTTTTGCATTACTTTCATAGTAAGGATTACAGCAATATACTGTGAAACATGTTCACAGCAATTTACTGTAATTTCATACCTGTGATATTACAATACATAATTGTACAAGCACCGGTGCATACTGTAACTTTACAGCTTCAAGACAAAGCAATTACTGTATCACAGTACATTACTGGGGAAATAGTCTTTTCCTGTACATCATTACAATAAGTCCCTGTACTTTTACAGTATGTATTGTGAAAGTAATGTATAAATTGACAGTGGTTTACTCTGATTTTACTATGTATATTGTATATGTCTTGCTAAAATTAAACAGCAATTAACTGCAAATCAATCTTAAATTTACTGTGAGTTTACAATCATTGTACAATCACACCCCAGCCCCACAACAAACAACTCTGAGGTAATGTCAATGTTAGCCTATTGGCATATTTATTGAAAAATATTTTTCAACATACAGCAATTTCTAAAAACTTTTAAAAAATTCAGTATTGAACTAGGAGGGGTGGGCAATATATCAAAGTTTTACAATGATAACTGATACCAAGTGGTCCTGTGCAATAAGTTTTTTATAAAGATGGCATCATTGTTGTATTTTCATTTCGGCTTTATTCTGTACCACTTTGCAACTGCTTACTAAATGTATAGTGTTAGAGCATTTTTATTTACAATTATTATTCATAATAATTATCAATATACTGAAATAAAACACACATAAATGCTTGTGAAACGTTGACTACCTTGCACCAGCATTCAAATAGGAACCAATCTCTTGAGCGTGGCCCACACACATCTCAGGATTGAGAATGTCAAACCTGTAATACAGGGATAAGCCAGTCATAAAAGGGAAGCAAGGGAGGGAAGCCAACACAAATTTCATGTCAAAAAGTTGCGGAGAGCATGATGGCTGGTAATCTCAAAAGAGACGCCACTAATAATAAAAAAAAAAACCTGCTGGAAATAAAAGTAACCTTGCCTGGGACTATTTTTGTTGAAGAAAAAAAAAACCCATTCTTATTTATGAAGATTATCATATCTTATTAGCTTTATTATAGCAGATGCACATCAGGCTCACCTGCGCTGCGTTCACGTTCAGCATCTACTTGCATGAAGAGAGCATCGGCTCTCTTCATGTGGGAACACGGATGACCATAATAGATTGTTACATACTCGACAGAAGCAAGAGCTTTCTTCGTGTTCCTCATTTTACTCTCGCGATGGTGCCTGAGGCATGTGCTGGATACCTCGGTTAAACAGCTTTATTCAAGGAGGCTTAGCTGTGCGGGGTAAACGCGAGACCGCTTGAAGGATTAATACTTCCTTATTTACGCAGGCATCAGAATGAGATCATAGTTTTAAAAAAACAGATGATGAGGGTGGTCGGAAATTCCGAAAATGAAAACAACACAAGTCTCTTTTAAATACATGGACACCACAACGCGTACAACCCCGTCCTTGTGTTGACGGGAGAAAAAATAACTTTTTTTCTTGTTCTTTAGCCTCGAAAACACATGACGCTAAGATGTCCGAGGAGGGCAGCATTGCGTAACTATAAGCTGACCAGGACCCAAACTTCAGACCTAGGATATACTATTTGAATGAAAGCAGCGATGGCTGGGATTTATGCTGCCCCACCCGCTAATAAATGAATATAATGGAAACTGGAGCGCGTCTGTCCACAGTGCGCAGTGGTCAGAGCAGCAGACAGAGAAGACTCAAACATAGCAGCCTGCGATTATGCCTACGCCCTATTAGCGTTATAGCTTCGGCTAACACAGGGAATCCAGTGTCTAGGTGTTAAAAGATCATTCATAAGAGGAGAATAGAGCTCGGCAACTTTACTTTAATATGCAGCAGAAAACTTACATATACCCTCCACGCTCCTACTCGAACCTCTTGCTAGCTGGTAATGTTCTTTCTACCATTAGCATACTCAATGTTGAACAACGTCGGGCACTTGATAACAAAATATGAACTGTCATGGCATAAACGTTCATTTGAAAGTGACTGAAATATTATCACGTTACAATGACAAGGGTGGAGTCCAACAAACATGCTGCTTACCTTCAAGCCCGGTACAGCGGAGGGAAAAAGCTCCTTCCAGAAAATACTGCTGGTCTGCTGCTTACTTTCCAGCACGGATGAGAAAAAGAAAAAGGCGCCTTCTGCGATGTTCAAATTTTGCCAAGTTCCGATAAGTCATGTGACTTGGGCAACACAGTATCACTGTAATGTTACTGTCTAATGCTGTGAAATCCGTGCATTTCTTTACTGTGTTGCTGTGATATTACAGACATTGTTGTGACATTATCATGTGTTCCTGATCCCAGGGTTTTACTGTAAAATAAGAGTTAAATGCTGTAAAAACCAAAGAATGTAATTTATTACAGGTATTCATTAGGATATTATAGGTAAACTTGAGTACAACAATTTATTGTAAAATAATAGTTAATTATTGTAAAAATCTGGTAATTTCTAACAGTGTGATATTTACACACCTTAACTCTTCACATAGTCCTTGTGACTGCAGTGAGATGCTCATTTCATTATGGCAGATGCAATTTTCATGAGAGGCCTAAAACAGACGGAGGGCTCAAAGGATTAAGACTATATGGAGCGTACGTCTGTACGCCGCTCTAAGACCAGATTTTATGCTTTATGTGATAAAACTTTGTCACCGATTCTGTTCATAACATTTATGGACAGAATTTCTAGGCGCAGCCGAGGTGTTGAGGTGATCCGATTTGGTGGCCTCAGGATTGGGTCTCTGCTTTTTGCAGATGATGTGGTTCTGTTGGCTTCATCAGGCCGTGATCTCCAGCTCTCACTGGAGCGATTCGTGCTCCAGTGAGAGCTGGATGATTATAAATCATAAATGGATTTTGCTGGATTATGTAATGAAGTCACAACGCACATAAGTACTCAGTGTGAAGTGGTTGGGATGAGAATCAGCACCTCCAAATCAGAGACCATGGTCCTCAGCCAGAAAAAGGTGGTTTGTCCTCTCCGGGTCGGCGGTGGGGTCCTGCACCAAGTGGAGGAGTTCAAGTATCTTGGGGTCTTATTCACGAGTGAGGGAAGGATGGAGTGGGAGATCGATGGGCGGATCGGTGCAGCGTCTGCAGTGATGCGGGCTCTGTATCGGTCCGTCGTGGTGAAGAGGGAGCTGAGCCAGAAGGCAAAGCTCTCGATTTACCGGTCGATCTACGTTCCTACCCTCACCTATGGCCACGAGCTCTGGGTAGTGACCGAAAGAACGAGGTCGCGGGTACAAGCGGCCGAAATGAGCTTCCTCCGCAG
>JAVQJG010015223.1:0-11693 GCA_036024015.1 Craterocephalus amniculus
ATGAGCAATCTATATATTTTAAATAAAAATAAATTGTATTTCTGGGCATATTTCATACAGGAAGCAAAAAAAAGTGCTTGGTATCTTAACATTCGAAATATTTAACATAAATATGAACATGCATCCAGAGGTCCATTTCACAAATCAGGTTCAGTGAAAACTGAGTGTGTCAACCTTAAAATGACGGAAAATGAGTTTTCCTTTTTTTCACAAAAGGTTGGTACCTCCAACCAGAGAAAGAGGAGGAACTCTAGCCTGTCTCACAAAGAGAGGTTAGATAAAGGAGCACTTTATCTTGTACTCACCCTTATGCTGATTAACTCTCTGGACACTTTCTTTTCTTTCTTTTCATTTATCATGCTCTCAGAGATGTGGCGAGGTTTTTGTACTGAATCAACTCCATTACAATGATGTAGAACAGTGCCCGGGCAAAAAGGTCCATAAAAGTCCACAATTCGAGGAGCACTTAAAGCCCCTATTCTGGCGCTAATAAAAGCGCACATTTTTCTTTCTGCCTTTATTTGTTCCTTCAACACCTCTCCTGTTTGTCAGCGGCTCAGATGCTTAGCACAATGTAAACAGAAAATGTATTCTTCTACGCTTGTATTAGCGGCAGAATAGGGAATGTAAGCGCTCCCCGTAAGGTTTGGTCTGCGCGGCTTCCATAGTGTCATGGAACTCATCCAGGAAATACCATGCACTGCTGTTAAAGCTGTAAAATGTAATGAATGATGTTGCTTCCAGTAAATTATGGACACTACCCACTAATGACACTTGGATTACATTGGACGAGCAGTATGGGGGAATATTGACACGTTTTTATGGACTTTTGGAACGGGCTCCGTTCAACATCACTGTAACGGAATCTATGCAGAGGAAAACCTCCCCACATCTCCGGCTTCTTGATAGATATCAAGAAAGTGCTGCAGAGCAGTGATGGCACAGATTACTTGAAAAAGTAATCTGATTAGTTCATTAAAAATAACCTAATTACTTTACTGATTAATAAGGTTTAGGAGTAACTAAGTTAGATTACTAGTTACTTTATTTGTTAAAATCCCCAAACATAAAAATAACAACAGATTTTTTTTTTTACTGAAAGTGCAAAAGTTACAACGGTGACTTCACAATGTTTTGCAACTTGTAACTTTTACTTCTTTTTCACCTTCTATGAACATAGAGTCAGTCTCTTCTTAACTTTGTAAATCATTCAACTAGTGTTTCTGCCCTCATTATATACACTAGTAACGGACTTAGTCAAAAAAATTCAATCTTATTAGCCTATTGGTGTGGAAAAAGTTCTGATGAGGAAGTGCACGAGGCCAACTTCCCATCATGCACCAGGGCAGTAAGTTTCTGTCATATTTTTTTCTAAAGTCATGTGCAAAGTCGTGTTTGTATCGATTTTTATTCAAAAAGGTCAAGTTTCAGCGGAGAAAAGGCAAATGCATGCTTATGAGTTCAAAATATATTTGTACCACCGTGACTGAGAAGGCGTTTTGAGTTAAATAAAGCCACTGTTTCGACAAAGCGTGTACTCTAGTTGGATTCAAACACAGCTGATTTAAAGACGTAAGTGAGCTCTGACTAATTGATTAAAGTAGTTTGAAGTAATGCATGGTAGGCAACTCGAGTAACGTAGTAGGACATTATAACGCGTTAGATTACTATTTATTGGAATTGGTAGTTAGATTACTGTAACGCGTTAACGCGTTACTGGCATCTCTGTTTGTTTCAGAATTGCCAACCGATGAAATGAAAATATTTATCATGCTGCTTATCAACCCAGTAAGTTTTCCAAAGCCTTGAGTCAATTGAGTCCTTACTGGCGGAAGTGAAGATTAATAAAAAGAAAAAACTGATAGGTTTTTATTTGAAGTTTTAACAACAAATCCTAAGATTCACTGAATAAGGCTTTTTTTGTATTCTTGTCATTTTTAATAACTTGCCAAAAACATTTAATTGTCTGGACTTTTTGGAAAATGAACATGCACAGACAGACACGCAGTGTAAGGCTGTGGAAAAGTGCTTGGTATTTCTTATTCTTGCAAAAACTACAAGATAAACTAGCACAGGCTTTAGTTTTTTATTTTTTATTTTGCAGTGTTTTATCTAAGCACGGTGTCCTCTGGAAATATATAGCTCTTGAAGATTTTCAGAGGAAGCCGAACTAGAAAATAGGAGGAGCATGAACTGACTGATTAGTCATTAGGTTTGCTGAATAAGTAGAAGAGGGCTCCCAATGTTTGAGTGACTGAATGAGGGGTTACATCAGAGGGAAAAATGTGGGTGGGGAGGGGGGCCTGATACTCACTTCAGTTGAGTCTTCCTGCTGGTTGATGACCGTTAGAGCATCCTCAGAGGCTTGCCTCTTGGCCTCGGCCAATGCCCTTTCCATTTTAGAGCGTTCCACGGAAATCATCTCGTGGGCCTTCCTCTCGGCGTCGGACACGGCCTTCTGCAGCTCCGACATGGCCTGCCGCTTCACCTCATTCACTGCCTCCTCTGAGGAAAAAAGAAAAAAGGGACAAAAGGGTGTTAGAGGTCTGGCTTTCATCCCGCCCTGCCCATTCTGTCATCATTCCTCAGCACCCTTCAGCTTCAGTCCTGCTGGAGCTACGCGAGCAGATGTACATCATCCAAGATTTAAAACTTTCTGCCAGAAAAGTGATAGAGCCAGACTTAAGTAATTAATCCAAACGTGTCTGGTCACAATCATTTTCACTGCTGACAGCAGCAGATGTCAGCTGCTTGGAAGTTCGTCCAACTGTCGGAGATTCTGTGTTGTGATGATTGTCATCTTGTCATGAGAATAATTGTAACAGCGACCGACAGTTTTCAGAGAAGCGCAAACTATTCTTGCAGTAGTTGGCTATTGTATGGCCCCAGCAGGGTGTGTTCCATAGGAGATGTTATCTTGGGGTCTTGTAAGCACAAGCACACTGTGCAAGTGGAGAGAATTTGTTTTTACACAGGCAGGTGTGCAGACAGAAACTTCCCTTTCAGTTTGACAAATTTTTTACCATTTTTCTTTACTGGCTTCAAAGCGCACAAATGTTAATGTATGTGATTTCCTTCAGAACTTTATTCATCTGAGGAACAGGTTGCCAGATATACAGTCGATTTTTTTTATTAATCAGATGATGCTGTGGCATGAATTCATCATCTTGCGACCAAAGAAAGCAGCATTTTTAAAGATTATACGATACTTGTCACTCCAGATGTGTCAAGCAGACGCAGGTGCACTCGTAAAGACACACACACACGAGGACTGCCAGATGTGTTAGACCAGCCAAGTAGGCGAAGAGCATGATACCGTTCTCTCCACTTCCTCCAATTTCTTCCACTCCATGTTTGTTTTGAGAGGAAACTCATAAATAACTGCGACTTTTCCTTGCTGCTCCACTCCAGCTGTTTCAGACTACTGTGGAAAAAGATATCCACACCCCACTGTGTACACGCACATGCCTGCATGCTCATGTATGTCTGAGCTAACGTGTGCGCATGGCTGTGATTGACTCCTATGTTTATATCTTAAAAGAAAAGTTGGTATTCTGTCAATCCTGTAAACACGGTCACACTTCCCAGGGCTTTCTGTCATGCTGTCTCTACGTTTACCTTTTATTTTTGCTCCTACTTACACACACACACACACACACATCCCTTTCTATTTCCTCTCTTCCCTGCAAACACTATCTGCATTATTCCAAGCTTCTCAATTATCTGGCCTAATGCATGCGCAGTAAGATTAGTTCGCAAATTTAATTAATTCTTATCAAGGAGACTGCAAAGCAGATGCTGGGGCAATTAGCACTTAATGGAAAACACGGGGGCAGCAATATTAACGTTTTAATTCCACAGGGATTTGGCAACTCCCTGAGATGTGATATTTCTGACTACTTTTTTCCACACTTCAGATCTTGGTTCTCTGAAGTGCTGCCGTCTCTCCACCTGAAGCAGACCAGAGAATACGTGTCTGGTTTTTATTAGAAAGGCAAGAGGTGCTGAAGCTGCATGAGGTAGTCTACCCGTCTGCTACGATAGAGGTGACACATGCAAATAAATGTGTATATATGCACACAAAGACTCCGGTGGTGAGATGTTAAGAGTGACATGTGCTACTCACCCTGCTTGTTTTGGAGGTGCTTTAGTGCTGGGGAGAGCGGGATGCTTGTCGTACCTGTATGAAAAACAACTGCAATTAAAAGAGCCTTTCTCTGCTGGTGAAAATGCAGCGCAGCGTTTCGCCGACAGCAGCAGCATCTCTTCCCTCTGCAGGGCATCGGAGTATGAGTGCATCATAATAGTGCTGGGACCGAGGTGGAACAAGGAGCTGAATCTGACCACTGTGGGGATGGGCTTCATCTGACATTCACTACACATGAAGACCCATGCAATGCAGCACTCCCACCTGCTTCGCTGTGGCTGCAAAAGGAGCCAAAAACAGTAACAGCAGTCAATGTTTTGTTCTAATTTATCTGTTTATACAAGTTTTTTTTATTTTTTATAATTGCCAAAATAAAGTTGATCAATTTGACCGAATTGATTTTTCAGGACAATAGAGACCAGTTAAGCTCCATCGTGTGCTGTGCTGCTGCGGCCCAGTGTAGGACCGGTGACTGCATTTTCACTGCAGCTTTAACTGCAGTGGCCTTTCATAGTGGTGACAGATGGAGGGCGTTTAGCCCTAACGACACAGAGGGCCTCCAGTCCTCCGGCGTGATGGACCTATGGCTGTAAGGCCTCTGTTCTGCTAGTCTCAGTAGTCCGGGTGAGGGCCATGAAGAGTGATGAAGTGTGTGTTGTTAGGCTGTGTGTCATGAAGACAATGGAGGGAAGAGAAGGCTCTTACCAGCTTTCCTCCAGATTTCTTCAGGCAGGTATCCTGAGGGAGGCCTGTGTAAAAAGTCTCTGTGGATCTCTGCAACACAGGTACACACAAAAAATAAACTTCTTCAACTGCATGTTCACCAGTTCATCCAATACTTTCTGTGGGACCAAAACAATTCATGTATTTGGCAACATTAGTAAATAGGTTGTTAGCATTTTCAGCTATTTCTGTGAAAGATATAGAAGCCAATCTTGATAATGATGAGCATGCTGTCGCCCATGTATTCAGTTCGTTACAAAACTCGGGTTTGTATTGCCTCACGTGAGCTTGTTTGTAAATGTGCTGAAAAAAACCAAAGCAAAAACACCTTGACTGACTTTTTTTGTGTCTAAATTGACCCATTTAGGGGATTTTAGCGTTTTAAATGAGCCCTACCTTGCTGTGAATGTTTTTGCTATGCCAAACATACCCTGTGTGTGTTTGTCTACCTGTCTGTCTGCCTGTCTGCCTTTCAGCAGCCGAGGAAGTTCCTATGGGCAGTGACTCGCTGCTGCTAGCTGTGTTGGAGGAGGAGTTGTGATGAGGAGGAGGAAGAGTAGGAGGAGGAGGAAGGCAGTGCTGTCCGTTGCTCCCACCTTTTTTCATCTCCTCCACGTCGCTGTAGCGCCGAATCCAGTGATTCATCTCCTCCCGGTCGGCCTCCTGGCAGCGCCGCAGCACCGTCAGAGAGCGCCGCGTCTTCTCCACCATGTCCATGATGCAGTTCAGGAGCTGTGAAGGTAAAAGATGGGCACCGGGCTTATTAAAAGTTATAAAAGAGGAACAGAAAATAAGTATTTTCACAAAAGCATATCCATAAAATCATAGATAAAAGTGATGAGATGGTTGAACTATATGCTCCCTTAATCCATCCTATGCAGATAGCCACCTAGCTGGCAGACATGGTTGCTAGCAGGTAACTGCGTCTGCCTCTTTTTGGATTGTCTGTGAATTTCAATGCCTAAGAGCGTTGCAACAATGATAATGTAACAGCTGGCCTGTTGATGAAAAGGTTGAGCCAATTCCTTCCACCCCTCTGCTCTGTTCCCTGCCAACTCGACAGATTTCCTGTCTTTTTTCCCTCCGGTGCAAACAGTGTCACTTTCTTTCCACAGTGCCCTGTCTTTCCAGACCCGCCAAGGTCTACTAAATGGGTTTAGCATGGTTGACATTCAATCCATATCATTATTCCCATTCATCTTCTTCCCCCCTTCTCTGCCTTCTTCCCTCTGTCTCTCCACCACCTCCCGCCCCTCCGACTTAGCTATATTTATTTCAGCAAAGTGTTTCTAATTTGGCACGGGTCCAGGCCTGGCCGGTTCGCTCCATGACTGCAGCTCTTGTCTCAGCTGCTCTACGCAGCTGGAGCTGCTCTCTGCTGGGTCCTGAGCTCCATCTGGAGCTCTGCTTCTTTCTAACGCTGTCTGTGTGTGTGTGTGTGTGTGTGTGTGTGCTTGTACGCTTGTGTGCCTAGTGTACTTGATTTTTCTCTTTACAGAGTTGGATACTAGGTGTCCAGATAGGTGTTTGTCAGTTGTTAATTCACTCCCCTGACACAGACCTCCTGAGGTCAGCTGTCCATCAACTGCCGACTCAGCCGGGACAGAGGCTGTTCTGTCTGTCAACAGTTCCTGTTGATGTCATCTGCTTGCCATCTTTAGCTCCAACACCAACTTTAATCAGCTACTGACCTCTTCACTCTTTTTTTTACACGGTGGTAATATTAAAGAACGAGGGAGTGGCCGTCTGTTACTACGTACATTATCGAGGTGTTTCCATTCTTCTGCCCATTCGCGGTCTGTAAGACGGTGGTCGATCACCTCCTCTTGGCGGGCGCCGTGCACGGCTGCAATTTTAACACAAAAAGATTTTAAAAAACCTTTTAGAGACTTTCGCAGAACATGTTGGATTAGACACTATAAACACTAATCAACAAAATTTTTTGATTGTTCTTTTTTCTTATTTGTTAGTAAGCTGCCTTGAAATGAATTATTCATAAATATAAATATGTATTGGAAACCAGGTTTTTCTGCATACATTAACCAATTACAATTAAATTACAATTATGTAAAACAATGCGGCTGCTATAAATAAACATGACGATTCTATGGAATAAAACTGCATCATACTGTAATAGTGATTCACTGGAACATAGTTCAGCATCAAATACACTTAAGAAAGTTTTTAGTTTTTTTCCCCCGCACTTTTTAACCAAAAAAACGGGCCACTCACACACTTATCGGTATGCTACAGCCTCATAATTAATACGGGGACTAATCTGACTCAGAATTCTTCTCAGATGGAAACAAACATGGCTGCTACAGTTGGCCACATGGGCATGTATGGCTGTGGTCTTTATATAGAAGCATTGCCACAAGGATTATCTTATGGACTGACAACTGGCCTTTGTTGCCCACACACACCCCAGTCACACTAACACATGCTCCCTCAGTCTTGACCTTGTAACTGTTTGCCACGTAACCATGGATCAATAGATTTATCAAAGCCACACGAAGACTGCAGCTGCTCTACCTGACTGCCGGTGCCTGTCTCGCGCGTCCCGGTGTTCATTATGTCGGTAAGCATCTCTGAACTGGTGTGCCAGCGCCATGTCCTCTAAGCGGTAGTGCTGGGGTCCCACTTGAGGGTTGGGTGGGTGGGGTAGGCCGTTGGGAGGGTGTGTGGGGAGGCCGTTAGGGGGTGGGTGAGCAGGGAGACCTGTGCTGGGGCTGAAGCGCTGGCTGGGGCTGATGGTACAGGGCCTCTTGGCCAGGTGCTCCGGGTGCAACCCATCTCTATCCGAGATGTCTTTGGTCCTAAAGAGGAACAGATGGGATAATGTTAAAACCCTCAGCTGCAGGTAAAACATAGTTATTATGAGGCTTTATGTAACACAAGTCATTGACATGTGACAAGACATTAAGGTCATCATATCTCACAATTTGTAGCATTTTGTCAGAAAAATCTTGCAGTGACAGCCAAGAAGTTCACAGGATTTGTGCTTCAGCTTCATAAAACATGCAGTTTCACAGACTAAACCTTGAAATCTCTGTTGCAATTTAAAACATGCATAACGTTTGTTGGCCTTGCGACAGGCTGGCGACCTGTCCAGGGTGTACCCCGCCTCTCGCCCGTTGATAGCTGGGATAGGCTCCAGCACACCCGCGACCCACTTGGATTAAGCGGTTCAGAAAATAGATGTAGGGATGGATGGATGAATGGATAACGTTTAAAATTCACAGATTACAGCACCTACTATGGTAGCCCTTTGTGTTTGTGAAGCTCAAGCAAGAAACACAAAGCAGTTTTTTTTCCAAGTTCAATAACTTCCATATGGCGTATACCAACACACGCTGTAATCACACACATATGAATGAGAGCTGCTTGTCGTTGAGTTACAGTAAGGCACTGCTTCGCACAGCTGTACACCATATGCATCAAACAAACGCGGTCCAACTGTACACCCTGCGTCTCTAGCTCCTAATCCGAATATCCCTCTGCCTACTCTTAGATTGCGAGTATTTCTCCCTCCCACCCTGCTCTTGGGCTTAAGGGGCAATGGGGGCTGAAGCCTGAGTATCTGACAGATGTTTAGTAACACACATTTGTGTCTGTGCAGTTTACACGAGTGTGTTTGTGTGTGATGGGAGAGGTTGTGTTTTAAAGCCATCTGGACAGTTTAAATGGGAGTGTTGATATTAATCTGTTTAGCTGGATGGCAATAGCCGGGCATTCAGATGGAAATCGCTCTTTATCATCACAGGGACCAAAAGCGAATAAAAGCAATGCTGCAGCCACATGTAGATGGCGTGTGTGTGTGTATATTTGTGCATGCTAGCTATACTTGTGCACATCCTTGGTTGTAGTGGCCAGCAAACCAAACAAACAGCTGGCACGATGTTGGCTGTGCCCCGGACACAACCCCCTCCGCTCTGAGTCCACATGCTGTGCATAAGCCAGAGTTCAGGAGGCGGAGGTGTTTGAATTACAGTGGGATTGCACATCCAGCGTCCAACCCTGGTCGAGTCGTATCCAAAACACCACCGACTGCCTCCTGACACCCTGCTCGGGATGTGCTCATTGCTACAGTCGGCTCATTACCATCTGGACACATCCCGAACATACGGGCAGCGGCTGTGGGGGCCAGTGGGTCAGGCAGGGGGGAGAAAATGGAAAAAGGAGTGATCAGTAAAGAGGCGGGAAGGAATGAAAAAAGGATTTGCTCTCTTTTGCCCGATTAGAGCGCAGAGGAGAAAACTGTGGGACAACAGGACAGAAAAGCCTTTTTGCGCTACTGTCTCTGTTTCACCACTCTCTTCTACACCTTAGTTTTGCTTTTTTTCCTTTTCCTACTCTTCATGTATCTCCTTCCTCCCTCCCAGACAGCTGGCAGAATGAGCTTGGCATCAGTGATGTCCAGACTTCTCACTCCTACATGGCAGATAAATAGCTTCCCCCTTTGTTACTTTGGCATTCTGGAAAAACTCCAAAACATTTCATTCCCAGCAGTC
The DNA here is from genome assembly GCA_036024015.1 of Craterocephalus amniculus. NCBI lineage: Eukaryota > Metazoa > Chordata > Actinopteri > Atheriniformes > Atherinidae > Craterocephalus > Craterocephalus amniculus. Next base: position 9,382 of record JAVQJG010015223.1, read on the forward strand.
AGTGCCATCGCACGGGGACATCCCCAAGTCTGCATTTCCTGTTTCTCTAACAGAGAGATGCTACCTGTCAGGAGTCCTTCTCTTGCCATGCTCGTTCATCTCGAGCAGGATCTCGGAGGAGTCGAGGGGCGAGTTGGCGTTGGCGTCCAGGAGAAGCTGCTCGTGTTGAGCCAGATACTGAGCCGGGGTCTGTTTGGCCAACCTGGCACAGTGGAGCAATTCTCTCTGCAGCAGGGGCAGGTTTGCCTTCAGGGGTGAAAAAAAACAGAAAGACAGACATCTCTGCTTAGTAAAGTCATAGGTTGTAGTAAGAAGGACGTAGATTTATTGAACCAACGTTAACATGGAGAAGAGAGTGAGGTGGACAAGAGCAGAGCTGGAAAGTCATGGTAGAACACTAGATAGATGGGGTGAGAGTGAAATAATGCCATATTAGACTGGGGGGGGTGTGATAGATGAAGAGACAGGATGAGATAAGACAGGTCCCTTGACACATTCCTTTACCATGTGTCTCTCTCTCTCTCTGGGATGTGCTGTTGTGTGTGTGTGTGTGTGTGTGTGTGTGAATGTGTGTAACGGTGCTGTCAAATAACTCTCTCAGACCTGTCTGCTTGATATAACACAGCTATAGCTGCAATGTCCCAGATGTGGAGGATCATCGCACACCAGGAGGTCTGACACACTCACACACACACGTTTACACATACCGTTTTAACCGCATATTTACATGCACATCCTACTTCTGTCTACATTTAATATGGTAGCGAAGTGTGACAGTTGGTTTATACGGGTTTATAACACAAGACATATGAATAGGTTTCCAACTACGAAAGGCTTTCCCTTCATATCTTTTCCAACTTTTCATGTTTTGTGGTGATTAGAAAGGTGATATTAGCCATATACACATAATCATTGTCCTAAACACGTGCCATTAGGACAGAGACGTAAATTACATTCACTCAAGTACTGTATCAAAGTAGAATTAGTTTTACTAAAGTATTTCAAATTTATGCCACTTTCTAATAGTTTTGCTTCCACATCTTAGAATATTATAAAATATGCACTTTCTTCTCCCGTTACCTTTATTTCATATTGAAGATTTAACCCAGTGATGTCACATCAAAAGCTGCCTCTGAAAACTAATTTGTGTATCTAGAACCTGATTTTCTTCCCCTCTGCCCTTTCAACAATCTTAAACCTCCCACAGTGACCCTGCACCTGAAACTGCAAGCAGAGTAGTTTAAACTAAAGCAGCCATAATGCTGCAGATATACTAATGATGTGAAATATAACAGGTAAGTTTTATAATCTGACATTGTTTGATCCGTTTTATGATGATAAAATCTGGATTTACTGATCCAGAAGGTTCAAATTATAGGAGGTACTGGGTGGGCTGTTGGACCTTTTGCGGTTTTTCTCAGGTGAGTCCCCCTGATTGCTTCTTCTTATATACAAAAGCTACAAAAGCCATTTACCTTTAGGAAAGGAATGACAAAGGGTCTCAGGGGGAAGTTGGTAGCCTCGTGGAGTTTGGAGTGAAATTCCTCAATGGTGAGAGTAGAGTTCTGCTCACGGCAGCAGTGTGTGACCGAGAGAAAACACAAGAGAAAGAAATATTAATAATAATCTAAGAATCCCCAAATTTTGAACAAGCTAAAGGAAAATAATCACAGACTGTATATTATCATTGGCCTGCTGTGAGGAAAGATTTATACAACAAACAATAACAATATACCACCAATCCCAACACGAGGCTGCGGACTCTCTCTCCAATCTCAGGCGATATGTCGTTGCCAAACTGCTGCAGCGTGGTCAGGAAGCGCTTGAGCTTGCAGAGCTGCCGGGCTCCGCATGCCGGCGGGAGCTGCTGGTTGGACAGCGAAGCCGTGGAGGACATGGCCGGCCCGTTGCTGAAGCCGTTGGGAGTGGACGGAGCACCGTTTAGCGATGTAGGAGAGTGGCTGCTCCCGTTCAACACTGCAGATGAACAGACAGAAGGACGAAACAGTGTGAATTGGGTCAGTAGTTTTGGAGTGGCCTGAAGGGCATCTGGCACTTGCAGGGACACGATGAGGGCGGTGGCCATTACTTCTTCCTGACAAAGCGTTGCGTGGTCAACATGAAATACAAGAAAACACCCAAAATCTGATGCGTAGAGTCACTGACATGATGCTATCTTCTGGTAGTTTCTGAATTCAGAATTCAGCAAGTGTGTTTGCAGTAACTTCAACTGTCTCACAAATGCTACCCATGGGGGGGGGGGGGGGGGGGGGGGGGGGGGGGGGGGGGGGGGGGGGGGGGGGGGGGGGGGG
>JAVQJG010015235.1:0-18113 GCA_036024015.1 Craterocephalus amniculus
AGTCGTAAATTCATAAGGAAGAAACCGTATTCATAAATGAGAATTCGTATTTGTAATTTTTGAAGTTGTAATTTTTTAAATTGTATTCTCTCAGAAAAAATTCACAATGAACATTTCATGTGTGATTTTACAAAGATGTGAATTTACAAGTTTTTGTTTATGCACAACTTTATATGATTATGCACGGTTGTGGTTTTGTGCACACAAATTCCAATTGACAGCTATCTTATACCATACACCCGCGCCTGGCCTGTTTGCTTTCACATGGAAAAAATTTGTGGCCATGTAAAAAGGGTCTTAATCCGTCACACTTGGTAGAAGATGCAGGAATCTAGCAGGACCGCTGAAGACCCTCAGCACCGACATGCCCACTTTTTAATCAGTTAGAAATGTACTTTTCAATTTCATACTGGACACATCAAAGTTCTTGGCATGACAAATGTGACTTTTTGCTATCAATTTCAATTTAACATGAGAAATACGATTTTCCAGATAAGCTTTCGATGCATGTTTATGCCCACGCTCTCAGGGCAAAAACACTGGCACACAGCTTCAGGTTGTGTATCCAGGCAGGTCTTGATTTAACATGAACATTTTTACAGTTCGTAGACTGTTCATTGCCGACTGAGTCAGCCATGCGTCTGCAAGCTTTGGGCCTCCCAGTCCGGTAATCTTCAGCTTCATGATGGTGTTTAAATAATAATTTATTCATTTAAACCTGTGTGGGCTGTTCTTTCGAATGCAGGGCACATTTCTCACCTCGTGCTGTTGTCACCCTAAAAAACACTTCTTTATGCTGCAAATGTCATGTTTCCACACTGAGTGAAACCGCACCCAAAGAGCAAAGAGAATGCATTATGACAAATCAGGGGAAATGTGGACGAATTCAAATGAGTGAATAACTTCTACCTGAGCTTTTGGACAGCTTGCGAGCCTTCTTCTCTGCTATGGACGTATTCTCGTAGCAGTTCTGATTGTCCTTGGAATGGCTGAAGCTGATTAACTTGACAGACCGTGTGTATATGACCAGGTCAGACAAAGCCTCAGCTACCACCACCTTCTCCTTCTTCTGCTCCAAACATTTTAGGTCAAAGAAGAAGAAACAAACACAGCATTGAATTTCAAAGAACATCAGGCAGAAAAAAACTGATCCTTCTGTTCTTATTTAACATCATTTTTGCTTCAGAAAAAATAAAATAAAATCCTTGCTTTAATCCGACTTACTTTTTTCTTTGACCCTGCCTTTCTGGGAGACCAGAGCTTTGATTTGATTTGATCTTCGTCTTCCTCATCCTCCTCCTCATCCTCATACTCGCCCTCATCTGCACTCTCCTCTGCCCCTGCTGTGTCCTCCCTCTTAATCTGAGGCTTTAGCTTTTTATTCTTGATGAGGATCTTATACTTCAGGTCCTGACATCCCCACACATAAAGTAGGAATTCACATGTGAAAGCATGGACACAAATAATAACTTCTGTACACTACACTTTGAAAAACAATTACACAATTGTATCACAGAAACTCCCGGAACAAACCCCCGCTCTTGGTCAAACCATCCCAGCTATGATTCGTCACAAAGATGGTTCTCTTCTAAGCATTGCATCAACAGGAGTACACACAGTTTGGAGCGATAAGGAGCAAAAAAAAAAAGAGAGAGAAGAAGCAGTTGTGTCTACCCAAAGCTGTCAGTGCTCTACAAGGCTTTCTTAGTGAATATATATGTTTTTTAAAAAGAGAAAAGAAAAACCTTGAGGGATGGAGCTCTGCGGCAAACCATGCAACAGGAAGTCGGTGGCGTCCACCGTGTGCAGAAACATAATATGCAAAATAATTATATATGTGCCAACATAAACAACATACAAGAGACCACATTGTGTAACAATTACAAGGCTCATAGATTCACTTGGCACGGGTTCACTGCACTTTTTCTAATTGAATCACTCTCACACAAAATTACACAGCCTGCAGCGCTAAAAAAGAGACTTTGCTTATATTTATTCAATTTAGGGTATCGCATTTGGTTCTTAAGGGAAGTTTCGCCTCATTCTGGCAGTAAAAATATATTCAAGCTGCATAAAAGCATGCTAATTACGGAACATTTATCATTCATAATCCTGCAGTAACACTAGAAAACAACTAGGTAGGCAATACATGTTGCATAATTAACTGTTTTAATTACCGTGGAAGACAATATATGCAATATGCACTACAACAGAAAGTAGTTCAACTACATGATTTCAATACATGGATAGGCCTACAGATTCAGTGCTCCATGTTGCGAAGGATAACAGTCACACTGCGACCGTGAAGCTGAGGCTCCTATGGAAGTCCCAAATCATAAAGATAAAAAGCGACAAGTGAAATATATGCAGTGGGAGGAATCATAACTCTTCCTATTTTCCAGGAAATTCTATAGCAGTAGTAGTCAGAGCCTCTGCTAAGACTGCACAATCGTTAAAAAAAAGATGAAACCTTCATCTCCTCATCATTTTTCACGAAGCTGCAGTGTCTGTGTCAGTGTCTTTCGTTTCGGTGTCTTCGTAATGAGTCGAGGCAGAACCCTCCAGAGGAGACATCAGAACCCAAACGGGGTATCTAAGTGATTATATTTTTCGCCTCAACGAGCTCAAAGTGAAAGACGTGTCTCGCAATCAGCTACATCACATCAGATGTTGTAACTTTCTGGCAGAAGCTTCAAATGCAGATGTCCGTTAGCAGCTGTGAGCTAGAGGAGGCAAGAAGCGCAGGGAGAACTCGGAAAGAAACCACCGAGGCCATCTTTGACGGCAGGGTCTGATTTCCTCCTTGTTGCCCTTATATGAACTTCTGCCCTCACACAGTCACAGACATTGTGAAACTCCTTGTTTTTTAGTCTTACATTTGGACTTGGGAGGTCTCCAGTTAGATGATCCAAGGGGGCTGTCAGCAGCATGTCGCCCAGGATAGAGATGAGGTACTGGGCCATGACTTCCTGCTGCTCCCGGCAGCAGTGGTTTTCCAAAGACAGGATCACTGGGTAAGCAGACACCTGTCAGGAAATAATTCCGCCAGAAAAAAAACAATTTACTATTTTCAATAAGTTTTCAATAATTAAACATCAACCTGGGTGCTCTCCCTGTAGGGTCTGAGGGAATAGCCTGAAACGCTGCATCACAGACTGTTTTCAGCTAAGAACTTTTGAGTTAACTTGCAGACGCATCTCAGTGGGGACTACAACGGTTTGAGTGAGTTAAATGCTTTGGGTGACGGTCTTCCAGAGAGGATACATCACATGTTACAAGATGTAAGCTGTTACCTCAAAGGCGTGTTTTGCCACAGTGGAGATGACATCCTTAAAAAGTATCTTGGTGGTGAGGGTGTAGCCGTGGTAGACTACAGGCTCCATATCCGGACCGTCCCAACAGTCAATCTCCAGACAGCGGCAGCCTTTCCTCAGAGCACTGTGCAGCAAATACACACACACACACACACACACACACACACACACACACACACACACACACACACACACACATTGAACACTGAAATGAACAGGGAAAAGCTCAGAAAAAACTGGGAAAATTTCAGAAAAAAACAATGTTCTGAGATTATTGAGTGAAGAGTTGAAACACAAAAACACATGAGTTCTAGAGGGCAGTATGACAATTTTATACACTTTTTCTGTGCATCAAGAAACACAAATAATATGCAGTAATGGGTGGTGTATCTTTTAGCAACCTCGATGCAAAGTTATCTCATTTTCCCCGCAGAGATTCTCCATAGGGAAAGCTTCTGCATCTCTGCCAGTTTCTTGATGTTTTATATGTAAATTATAGCAGCAACGACACATCTATGTGTTTGTGATGCAGCTGCAGTCCAAGTGTGTTGGCACATTGTTTTTCATTCTGATGTCCAGTGTGGTTCTTCTTTTTATTCACAAAAAGTCACTATAAATGACACATTCTGTGCCAAGCTTTATAGCTGCTGAATGACTCCTCTGTTAGCTGTGTTTGAATATAATACACTATGAAAACATTTAAAGAAATCCCAACTTTTGCTTTCTTTCCAAAGTATAAGGAGACTGAGACTGGAATTTACATTATAGCTACATGGTGGGACATTAAATAGTATCATATAACCCGGACTTACAGAAATACAGCTGGCTTTGATGTGCTATATGTATTTAATGGAAATAAGAGAGGGTGCAAACTGAAGCTCCTTCAGGACAGACGACCCCGGTGATTCACACATTTGAAAATGTTTCAATGCTTCGTATTTAGATGTATCAGAGATGTGGAGGCAAAGAGACATATTATACAATAATGACGTGAAATTCACACATCCACAGCTGTTGGTAAGAGATTTTGCTCTTTTGATAGTTTAGCGAGTGGATTAAACTATACCCACAGACTCAGAACGCAGACGAATTTATTAAAAACGGACAACTTGAGGGTCTGGGGGATTGTTGAGAACTGCTCATTTAGAGGGCCTGATTTATTTCGTTTAGCACATGAGATACAGTTAGAATAATAACTGTTTGTGTGCACAAATGTACGTAAACATCCAAATTAACCAAAGCATGCAAACGACTTGTGTGCTCATTATGTGGCTGTAATGTCTATAATATGTGGTAAAATGTGGCTACTATATGATCATTTTCCATCTGCGGCCACTCCCCAGCTCAAAACTAAGCAGATCCTTACTTTTTGTGAAAACATGAGTGGTAAAAACAGCCCAAAGATGGCTTCGGGTGCCTGTGCATGACCAGCCTTATTTGTGTTTGAAACCTAAAGAAAAACCTTTGAAGCATTTCATGAGGGATTTGTTCAAGGTTAAGTCTGATCCTATGACTTTTTTTTCACCTTGCTGTCATAGGTAGTTTGCTTTAGTTATCAAAAATACATGGCCACAGTTGGAATTTTTAAGTTGCTTGCACCTGCTCCTGATGTTCTCTTCTCTCCAGATCACTGTTATTATCGGAGTAAAGCAGAGCTTCCAGGCTGTTAGGTTGGAGGGTTACACTCTACCAGCTGACCAGGCCATTCTGCACATTCACTGGAGCCATAAATACTGCCGTTCTGCTGCCATCAGCTTCTTTTATAATCACTTCCATTGTCCCACAAAGGCACCACAGCAGATACGCTGTCTGCCTCGGCAGATGATCGTGTCAGTAAAACGAGAAGGGGATTATTCCGTATCCAGATAACAAGCAGGTCTGAAGGGATGCTTGACTTTTTTTCTATTTTAATCGGCTTTATATTTGTTTATGGTGTTCGGTCCCAAAAAAGACTTTAGGGTGCTTTAAATGTCCAAAACCTTTAGGTATTAATCACAGAAAACAGTCTGATTGGCATCCCACTGACTCCAAACGCTCAGCCTCAGTCTAAACAACTAAACATCCTCACTTACCTGTAGAGCCTCAGAACTTCTCCACAGCAATTTAACTGGGAAAAAAGGAAAAAAAGAAAAAGGGAGAGAACAAAAGCTGCACAATGCTGCCTACCACACAAAGGCATCCAGGTGGCTCTTTCCTACAAGCTGATCTCCAGTCAGGTAGGTGTTGTGTGATGAGGAGATGAAGTAACTGGAGAGAGGCTGGTCCATGTCTTGGTACACTGATGTGTGAGCCTGGTTGAACAGGCAGCAGTCTTTGGACTCCATGAATCTTAGGAAGCCTTCAAACGTCATGGACCGGCTCGAAATAGCTGGAAGAAGAGAAAGCAGCAGACACTGTCAGCCGAACAACAAATCCTACTCCTATTTTTACAAAAGTAACTAAAATAAAATACAAGCACTGTGGGGTTTTTTTATGTTTAGCTTTCTGGTGCAATGTTTAAATTTCATCCTCTCAACCATGAAAGTTCACATACATCCATATGCGGGGGGGGGATATTTTAGCCGTGACTACAAATAGCAAAGCCATTTAAGCATTGACACTTAACAGGAGAATCACATCACTTACAATGTTTATAATCTGACGGATTCATATGAGCCTAACATGGCTAAGGGTAGGTGTTGTTAAAGCCAGGCTTGACCCAAAGGTCCAGAAAAACAGTAAATGTAAAGTTAATCATCCAGCACTCAGTCTGAATCAGTGCTCTCAGTCAAGGTCTGATGTTGGCCTGAGAAGATTGCACATGTTGGCTGTTTGCTCCAAACATTCAATGTTATCTACTACTAGTCTCTAGTGCTTTAAAACAAGATACTAAACTCTTGTATGCTCTCTAGCTTACTGTCATGTTTAACTATTTAAATCCCAATCCGGGAAAAACTGGCGAAAAAATTCCAATGGTTAAAATCTGAAGTACTTATTTAGCCCTTTAACAAAATGTGTACGAAAATAACCTTTTCTTTTTGTGGGGGTGGGGGGGCGATATCTCTTATTCACGACCATGTGACAAGTCAAAATGACTATAGGGCAGTCTTCTGCTTCCTGGCATCCATTAGGGGGCAGAAGAGTTTCATTTTGTATTCTGCAGAGTTTTGAGCAAAGTTTTACCATAAAGTGATGCAAAATGTCTCTGAAACATATGTGTCAAATATGATACATTTGGCTTTTTAGTGAAGTAGAAGTAGTAGAATGTGAAGTAGAAAGCATTTGTGATATTGATCATTGCTTATCTTATATTTTTAATATTTGTTTTTACATTGTAATGCACTTTGTATTGCATTATAACGTATGAAAAAGGGCTATACAAATAAAGTTTGATTGATTGATTGACTGAATAGAATTCTGACCAGTAGCTTTCATGCCATCACTAATCAGACATTCTCTTTAAAATAAAATAAAAAGTCTAATTTCCTCTGAATTGTTGTGGTGTTTAATTCATCTGAGGCTGGGATGTTGTGGAAAACATAAGTAAAGCTGAAAGGTTTTAACTCTGCATGTAATGCAAAATACTGCTCAGATATGCAAAATCAAATTGTGAATGGAAATGTTGAATCTGCGACATTACATTGCTTTTTGAAAAAGGAAACATGTGCTTATAAACTTGATGCCAGCAAAAAGAGTCATTCAGAGATGCAAATGGGGGAGTGTGCACCTCTCTGTGGGAGATTAATAGCTCAATAGTCTGAGAAGGCTGTTTCTCAACATTAAATGAACATATAAACAGACAGTAACACTGAAAAGCAGTGATTATTATCAGGAAGTTCCACCTGAAATAATTCATGAGCCTGTTGTCAAATCACCGAATGGACTTGGGAACTCTTCTAGAACTCTTAAAATGCAAAAAATAAAGTAAAAAAGGTTCTCTAACAACATACAGAAATACCAGTTGTTTTTTTTCCTGGGCCTAGTTACTTATATGTATATGTATTTTTTGGGATGGTCTGAAGTGAGGTGGAAAACTGCCCTGCAAGTTTAATAAATCATGTCCTGCGGGTTATCAGCACACAGTGAAAAGAAAATAAACAGCATCTGAAATGGTAATGAGGAAGCAGAGGTGTCTGGTCCTTGAGGGTTAAATCCTGCAGCTTTTTCATTTTTCCCTGCTTCAACACACCTCACTCAAGTTAAACAGATCCAGCAGCATTTTTAATTCTGCACAATGATTCATTCATTGGAGTCGGGCATGTTGGAGCAAAGAAACAATAAAAACCTGCAGGACGGCGGCCCTTAAGGACTGACTCTGGGTATCCTGATCATCCCTGGAGAATTCATCAATCCTGATCAATCTGCAGGTTTTGGAGCAAAACTACAGACACTGCCTTTAGAAATGACCATTTAGAACTTCACTAAATGGCTAAAATGGGAAACTATTTCTCTTTAAAAGGAAGACAACTGGTCTGTTTAGTTCCCAAACACTTACAGAGTGTTGCAAACAGAGGAGGTGATGTAACACAGTGCTTAACATGACTTTGTCCCAACTGCTTTGACACATGTCACTGGCATCAAAGCCAAATTCAGCATATATATTTCAAAAACCATAAATAATTCTCTTTGGAACGTTAATGTTGATAGTGTACCGCTTTATCTCTGCAGTGGCTCTGCACAAGCACTCTTCTCTCCCACTGATAGAAAAGAGGACACACTGTGGGATCATTTATAGTCACATGAAAAGTAAGCACCCCTTTTAGTTAGGAAGCTGGAAAACAGCACATAATGGAAAATAATCTAATCCTATCTAGGGTAAAAATCTAGGTAGAAAACAACCTCAGATGAATAATACATGATATTTTACATTGCGTCCTTGTTTATTCCTGAGTCGAAGCCAACAAGCAATGTGTAAAAAGCTGCAGTAACTCAGCTTGTAGAACCACCTATAGCAGGTAATCATTTTCTGCATAACATTACAGCTCGCTAACATTGTTGTGGAGGAATTTTGGCCCACTCTGCTTTGCAACAGTCCATCTGTTCAATGAGGTTTGTGAAAATTCATACACAGCTCTCTTAAGATCCCATCACAGCATTTCAGTCTGGTTGAGATCCAAACTTTGCACTACTGCAGTAGCTCAATTCTCCTTTTTTCATTTATTCTTCTGTAGATTGGTTGGTGTGCTTGCGACCATATTCCAGTTACATGACCCACTTTCAGTCCAGCTTTAGCTGTTGGACAGATTAGCTCACATTTGTCCACAATGCTGCCATATAGCTACAAAAGTTGATGTTTGGGTTCTGATGCTGCCAAAAACACAGTTAAAGCTTTGACTCTTTAAAAACGCCTGCATCATGTGGGCTCTCTCCTAATCATGTGTATGTTGTAGACTGTTGTTGTGGTTATGATTACACCAGAGGTTTTGGAGGAGCCTTGTTTTCAGGTGTGAACTGCAATTTCACAGGTCACGTGTGCACATACTGTTTATTAGTGCACAGTAACACTGTCAGAAATGCTTCTCCTGTGACTGTATGCAGGTGATACACACAGAAAAATAACGCATGGACAACAAAGTTATTGTTTGTGACATAAAAAATCTGACTGTGACATGACAGTATCTTGGGGAGAGAAGCAGATCTTAGGCGTGTAGTTGTTTTCTGGTATAAGGATAAAATCACCAAGGAAGGAAGACAATGCTGACATATCAGCTTAATGGGATTTATTCAAATTCAGTTTGGCACTCGAATGGAAGTAGGTTTTTTTTTCAAAACATCTTATATGGATAAATGAAATGTAACCTGAAAGTGGACTGTTTTCAGGGCACTCACTTAGACAATCAGATAAATGTCTTTTGGGGAACTCCTCTGCTTTTCAGGGCAGCTGAGCTCCATTTAGCTCCTCTGTAATTTAAACCCAATTGTTGTTCGTCTGAATTTACCTTATTTGAAGAACCTGATTTTCATTACATCATGTATCTATACCAAACCTTATTAGTAAGGATCAATCAATCAGACATAGTTTATATTGCAGTGGATGGATGATCAAGTAAGAACTTTCTTTCCTAGCGTCTTTGAGATTTGAAAGCCTCTTTTATCTATTTTGCAAGTGTGTAATGGTGCAAATAAATCCACAGAGCACTGAGCCCTAGGCAGCATCTGGTCTACTTCTCCAGTGGGCCTTTTTCTTATTTTGCCTCTCCTTCTTGTCATATTAAAATAAAATTAGTATAATATGGTGACCCTCCCCTCAGTTCTTATAGAATAGAGACACTTTTTTTCCCTTACGATGCACATCATGCATCCTGGCAGCACACGCAGCTCTCCCTTCACTCACCCGTCTCTTCAATCTCATATCTGTCAATCAGATTCTCTGCTGTCTCTTCATTTGCTGTGAGCTCCATCTGCTCCTTGTGGAGGAACTTAAGGAGGGCAGAGGCAGGCAAAGTAGGAAGGCCTGCAGCATAGCTCTGGTATAGATGAAGGATTTCAGCTCTCCTGGAAGAGGGCGCCTTGCTTCTCTTCATCTCGGCCTGCATACAGTGAAATAGGTCATTAAAGGTTGCAAAACCTCACCTGAGGAAGAATTATTTTTTTATTGGACTGATGGTTAGTGTTAGAAGGAGGTATCGAGCTAAATTTAGGTATTTTGGGGCTCAATACTTCCTTTTTGCTTTCATCTTAATGATGTTTGAAATGCTCTTGTTTCAAAGACACAACACATCACATGTTTGCTAAAAATATTCAGGAAGCAGTGAATAGAAACATCAACCTTGAGCTCTATCCCAGTGTTTACCTGAGCCAATAGTTGAAATACTACATTTTCAAACTTTGCCTGAGTGAGAATAAAAGAGCAGTCAGGGTGCACTCTATAAAGCTTTCCCATCGTCTCACCCTCACTCTCCACCGACTAAATCTGTGTAACTTTTTCATGTTAATCCCTCTCGGCTCCCTGTCATTCCTCACAGGAAGGCAGACGCTAGTGTCTGCGACTTTTCCTGGCTTTGTATGTGTCGCTTTCCCTCTGTTACTTTCATCTCCCCGTTCTGCAGCCCTTCACAGTTCAGACATATACCTCTATGCCAGTGTTTTTCGGATGTCCCACAGTGGGTTTTTTCTTATCTCATCTGTCTCCACAAAGAAACCAGTTGTGCGTTCATTAACCTTTTATGCTTTTTGTAGCCGTTTTAACAGATTCCAGTGATTAATAACAAACCGAGGAAGTTCATTTATCTTTCATATGACATTCACCAACATTTTACAGCCAGTAAACCTCTGTCACAACAACACTAGCTTGAGCCCAAGTCTAGTGGGACTGAAATGTTTTATTATGAAGTTCTTCCTGAAAACACAACGAGATGCCATAAAAAACCACAACCTACCTCAGATATGGATGCGTCCGGCCCCAAGTGACAATGTAGATGGAAACAATTCGACAACTTATAAAAAAGAAACTCTAAAATTGTGGGTGTTTTCTAGCAGGTTTCTTGGCATGTACAAAAAGCTGTTGCTATGGTGACAAAACATTCCAATTCCAATTTTTTTTTTTAAAAAGTGGGGGAAAATATAATACAACAGAAGAAGATTTCTCTCTTTGTCCGGGAGAGATTGAAAGGCCCCATTGTGTCTGTGTTCCTCTGTGTTTATTTTCCACAAATGAGCAGCAAAGATTCAGATTTAGATTTAAGACTGATTTATTTAAGATGGGACAGTGCATATCTATCAAGATAGGGCTCACCATGTAAATATGCCAGATTCAGCCTTCCAGGCTAACTTTCATCTGCAGTTCCATAGAAAACATATTAGAGAGAGCATGTGACATTATTAAAATGCATAAAAAGGCAACATACATCCAAGGGTTATTAAGATCAATAAACAAAAAATCAAAAAATCAATACTACAGTAAACGCATTAAGTACAGTACATAAAAACACGAACAAAATAAATCACAATAACAATCATTTTTGTTAAAGATTTTAACTAAGTAAAAAGGTGTGTGCATTTCTGATTATCCAAGAGCCACTTTTTGACTGATTTAGTAAAGATTTTTATTGATGAGAAAGATGGTAAAATGTTAAATGGATTTGAAATGCCCGTCTCTTGAAAAATAGTTTGCCATGATTTTTTTTACAGTACATTGACACTGTAACATGTATTGGTATACAAAGGTTTGGATACCCCTGGTCAATACTTCTGTTACTGTACATGTTTCACTTTTGTTTTCACTGATCTCCAAACTAAATTAAATTGTTAATTTCAAATGACCATTTCAAACAAGACCATAGCATTTATTTTTTGTGTTCTGGCATCAATTTAGACATAAAAGTTAACCTCACAGGGTGACTTTACTAGAACTCACCTGTAGTTTGTTGTTTCTCATCATTAGGAGAGGAGAGGCAAATAACAGAGCTTGATAAATACTTTGTACCCTACAACCAGCAGCAATGGGTCGCCCTCTCTTAAAATCAAATAGTTGATAACAACAAAAGATCAATACAGATACAGTTAATGATGTGAAACCTAAATAACTTTTGAAGAGACCCGCTCACTGGAATATGAAAGAGACAAATCATAACCCTTTTCTTGCTTCAACAGCTTCACAGGAGTTGTTTTTTTTTTGTTTGTTTTTTAGCAGATCCTGGAGGGCTGGTACCCTGCTTTATTGTCTTTTCACAAGAGAATCTGTAAAAAATAAACAAACTAATCTTTGGTGTCCATAGTTACAGTGTGTTTTGGAGTGAAACTGCCGAATTTCAAGAATAGATCAACTTTGAATCTGTTAAGAATGGGGGTGGACCAATTTTTATTAGGCTTGAGAGGCTACAACTCTCCAGCAGCACTTTTTGGCTCTGTCACGTGCCAGCAACTGGATATCAACACACTGGCTGTTTTGAAAGTGCACTGTGATTAATTCATAAAAGAAGCATGACAGACATGACAGGAGGAACAGAGGGGAAAAAAGAGAGAACAGGACAGAGCAAGAGTTAAGACAGGGCTGGAAAGAGCTCAGCGAGCAACACTGGAAAGAAAGAGAAGTCATTTTCCAAAGCACCGACCTTGTCAGTGTGTTCAGGCGTTTCATTATCTTTATCTAAAATATGCAAGAATTAGCACAAACTTCTCTCGATTATTGAATAAATATGGGCCATCTTTAGCTTCACCACATTTGGAAATCAGGCCACCTTTACTTCTGTATCTACTGTATAGAAAGTTTTGACCAAACTAAAGACTAACTTTTCTGATCGGTGAGGGCTGTCAGATACAAACTAAACATCCTGCAGAAATCTGTGGTGTTCTTATGTCAACAGTGCAGCTGGAATATGATAATGGTGTAACTGTGTGGCCTTGGATGATGTGTTTTCTTTTTCACTGTGACTGGAGCAAAATAGCCTCTTGCTTACAATTTCCTACCGCGGCATGGTAAATTAAAGCTCCGGCATCCTCAGTGGTCCCTACAAGTGCTACAGGCTTCCCTTAGCTGCTGTATGAATACTTAATGCAAATGACTGCTGATCGTCCGCAGACCACCAGAGACGGATTTCGGCGGTATTCATTTCACGGAATATAGAAAATGTGCTCAAAACTGTATTAGCCGCAGTCCAAGAAAGGCTGAATACATCATAAAAACTGATCTATGTATGCGAATGAAGCTTAAAAAACACTATTTCTGTTGTTTTTCCAAGTGAGAGATTCCTCTCTGGTTATCTGGATAAATCTGAATACAAATGTGTGGTACAGTATGAATCACTAGTGCACAACAATAGCTGCTGCTTTGTCAAATCCATCAGTCATTTCTGTCCACGCTGGGCTATAAGGGTTTGGTCTTGGGTCTGTCAGAACCATCGGGTGTGCGAGTTTGACGCGATAATTCCCGGGTAGTGAGCATGACGCCCTGTGCATGGCCCCCGTCTCTGCTTCGCTGCCTCTCCTTCTCCACAGTTGGTTAGCTGGGCTCATTTGGAGTCAGAGTATGCTTATGCAGCAGTCCATTTTCCTGTCTGCACTTGTGTGCATCTGTGCGTGTCGGAGGGTTGATTGTGGATAACTGATCAGCTGTAGGAATGTGTGCTTGGGACTGAATGTCCCTACATATGTAGAGATCAGATGCAGCAGGACATTGCTGAAGTCCCTGTGCACACATTGTGAGGCAATCATGTCACTTTGCCTCAGAAACTATGATGTGTATTAATCATGGTTTTACCCTAACCCAAAACTAAAGTTGAATAATTTGACAGGGTAAAGACAGAACAGCATCTGAAAGCAGCTGAGGGCACTGTCCTGAAATGTAATTGATTACAAGGTGAGGAGGGTGGGGGGGGCTGCACTGTTTCCTTTTGACGCTGTTGAATTCCTTCGGCTCATATGGTATTTATTGGCCCATTGAAGCTTTGAATCAGACAGGAGGATGTCAGCAGTAATGCCTCTGGTCAGGGGATAACTAAAGGGGCGAGGAGCTGCCAGTGTGTGAAACAAGCAGAAAGCATGTGCATGTGTCAGGGATGGCGAACAAAGTGTGCGCTGGCTGAAGCAGAGAGAAAAACATCGTTTATGCATTTTATTATCGTTTATATCCTGAGTAGAAAATTAAACCCTATTAGCTAGTAAATAAGTATTGAAGAAGAATTCAATCCATTCTTAAATGAATGCTAAACATTTGCAAGCTGTAATGTGTGAAGTGACCAGTAGGGGCAGAATTAAATCACTCAAATGCGAGGGAGCAGGGTCCGAAGTGGTAGAAAAGGCAAAATTTTTCAAAGACAAAACAAGCTGTGTTTGGTTAAGGAGCCTTACAGACGATCTAAGAAACAGCTGCTGTTGGTTTTTTTTTCTGCAATGATCTCAAAATCAACCCCATGAGAACATCCTCTGCGTTCACGTTTAGCATCTTTTTATCCAAATGTTGTACCTCCGTCTGGCTCAAGTTCTCTAATGCAATGAAATATTTTAGATAAATGGAAAATGAATGGCTAAATCTACACATGATGTTTACTGTGCAGTTGCAAGTGAATTGTTAAAAGTCAGCTCAGATGTTTCTGTGCATCTTTCCTAGTGAGTGGAAATGTCTGAAGTGGCTAATGTCACTCTGTGTTTTATTGGTTAAACTACATGTCTTGTGAATGTTTTTATTAGGGGTTTATGTCACACCAGGAAGAGAGACCGAGGATGTGAAATAACAGAATGAGATCTTATTATTTGGTTTCCTTCTTAGATACCCAGATCACACAGGTCCAGGCAATCCAGGTTAGGCAAGAAGACTGGAGACAAAGTATTTCATCAAAAGAAGTATTTCGTTAAAAAAGAAACATTACTTCTGCTAAGGAGAGAGAATCAACATGCAGATGCTTCTGCCTGAGTCCATGTAGAAGTAAGATTCCACTTGTCCACTAATGGATATTAAACTTTAGTAAAACTGGAGAATGTGTGTTAAAATATTGGTAAATTGAAAAATCTGCATGTGTGATAAACACATAAAGGTAACAAAAAATAATGTAAAAAGATATATTTTATAAAAGTAATATATTAGGCCAGAGCTTTTAGACTCATTTTTTGTCCATTTCATACAAACTGATACTGATATACAGAATTAATATTAAGTCTACCGATTTAATCGCCAACAGATGCTGTTTACAGTGGGCTACATGTCCTCTCACCTGTTATCCAGATTTTTATTTCAATATAAATATGGACATTCATCTCTTTCACGTGAGGAGGAAGAGGATGGTGAGGAGACTGACAGTAAATCTCCATCACACATTCATAGAATTATGATTTCTGATGTGAGGACATTCTTCGTGACTCAACCGCTGTCTTTCTAAATCTGTGGCGTCTCCCAGTGTTTTAAAGAAAGGTTTTATTTATTAACTTACTAACTTCCAGAACTTCCACATTCTGATCAGCTAGTAAGAGTGTTCCCTAGGAATCCGGGAGTTCAGGAGGTTAACCCCATTGGCCGAGAAAGAGCATCACGCAATGCCAAAGCTAAAAACTAGCCGCTTTCGCTAATTAAAATACCCACACGTAATATCAGGTATAGCTCCTTTAAATAGATGGTTTTGTGTTCATTCCATTTCTAAACCTCTGGAATCGAGTTAGTATGAACAATTCATGTCTGACAGCTGCTTCATGTAGCAGGAGACAGGGTAGAAGCTTTACAATGAACCTTCTAGAGAGTAGGTTTACTTTACAGACTCAGTTACCATGGTAACAGACTCTGAGTAACACTTAATCTCACTTTCTGGATCGGAAAACCCAGAGTTTAACATACCCAGAGTTTTCAACATGACTGCAGGATGATGAGCCTCAGGTGCAGCTCCTCATGTGATGACACCCAGGTGTGTCTGTGGCATGACACTGAAGTCATAGAAATGAGAATGGCTAAAGTGCTGAAATGAGATATTTCTTGTGCTTGCACTGTTTGATGATTTATTATTATCATCATTGTTATCATCTGTGTTGTTAGTTACTCGCTTAGTTACTCGGAGGCTGGTGTTTATAACAAATACCATTTGCCTGGATAAATGTAAACAACTTCTGTCACATATTACATGTTTCCATACATTTTTTCAGTTTACTGATTTGTTTTCAGCTGATATATCTCCTTGAGCCAAAACAGTAGTTTTCCAACGTCAGAGTTCACTATTCAAATGTCTAGCCTGTTGTTTGCATGTATAGATAAAAACAGAAGAGAAGAAAAATGCGGAAAGTCTCCTGATTGGTCAGCTTCATTAGCCTAAGCAGGAACCTGACTCCGGCTTCCTCCCACTGTCCAAAGACATGCATCTGAGGTTAATTGGGCACTTTAAAATTCTCTCTAGGAGTGAGTGTGTGAATGGTTGTCTGTTTCTCCATTTGGGCCCTGCGACAGACTGGCGACCTGTCCAGGGTGTACACCGCCTCTCGCTCGTTGACAGCTGGGATGGAAAATGGATGGATGGATGGAAAAGTGAGTGTTCATGTCTGTTTATTATTATCAATTATTTGGTTAAATACTAGTGTATATGTGTTGTATGGCATTAGACATTATGATAAACAAACAAAAAAATAATTTGTACTGTGACACTGGCTGTAATTTCGTGGGGTCTTTACAGAGTATTCAGTCAACAATAATCCACTCAACTGTAATACAAAGAGAAAATAACTCAGAAAACAATAATATAATCGCATTTCAAAACCTTTTCATTTTGCATAATAGCAGCTCATAATTCGTGAAACCAGAACGGCAGAATGTGTTGCTTCCCCCTCGCCCCATAAGAGGTCGTGGAATAAAAGGTTCCCCCCCAAAAACAAACATCAAAATTCAAAGCTGCTTAGTATTCCTGCTATTTCACTCCAGAGATTTCACCGTGGCCCTGAGCAAACGGCCATCTGTTGGAGAGAAGCGCATACAGCAGCATGAATGTTGCTGAGGTGTCAGAGTCTGTGTTCTCTGATGGCGCTGGTGAGCTGGGTGAGGCTGGCGGTTGGTTATTAGGAAACACCCCAGACAAGGGAGATCAGTGAGTCGGAGCAGCAGACAGCAGATTTGCTCATCTGTTATTTAGCTCTGGATGAAGACAATGATACTGATCTGGATCCATCCCCAGGAATGTCTAATCCTGACGCAACACGTTACAGAGTGCAAACCTGCATGTTGCTACAAGTCGGCCACACCAAGCGCCTTCTGATCAGTCTAACAAGAATTTTGTTGCTACTTTAGAGTTAAAATATGCCTGTATGAGACATGGGCCTGTAATAAATATTTAAAAGCAAGCGAACTAACTTTAAAAGCACGTAAAACATAACTGGCTGCGTTTTGGTTTGTACAGAGTAGCAGAGAATACTACACCGCCGTCTTAATTAATCACATCTGACTAACTGTCAAACTTTTGCTGACTGCTTAATAGCAGTTGGTGAACAGTGATCCCCAGCAAATTACACACCCTCCCTCACTCTGGCCGCATCCTCTCCCAGCCATTTTCTGTGCCAGCTTGCCCCATAATGGCAGCGGAGATTAATTGGTGTCTGTTAGCCTCACTGGCTGCCAAGATAGATGTTGGAGGAAGGCGTTCACGTGACATGGATAAATGGACCATTTAGCCCTCTGTCATGGTTCATATAGCTTCTCCATCCTCACAACTACTGATTCCTTATTCGCCAGTTGGGTCTTATTATGTCTATAATGAATCTATAGTATGGGAAAAACCTGACATTTTTGAGCAATTTAATGTATTTTGACTGCATGTGGTTGTGTGAACCGATGCCATTTTTGTCAAAGAAAAGTGTGATTCTGACAAGCTCGATAGCTCACGTTATTGAAAGATGGAGAACTCTGTTAACCACTCAGTGAGGCAAGGCTGTGCCAACACCTGCCTACGTAGTGCATCAAATCTGAATGCAATGGCGCATTAAATCCAATTCAGCCTGTAAAGCCTGTTGTTGGGAGTAAAAGCTCTAAAGATGTCGCTTTGGTCTGTATAAAATAGAAGAGTCTTCAAAGACTCTCCAGCTCTAATGAGGGTATTTTTATAGTCCTGCAGTCTATTGTAACGCACGCACACTGTGTTCTGGTTTAAAAAGAGATCCAATGACGAGGCAGGCTGATGTACATCCCTCATGCTGCATTTTGATGTGTTTTTTTTGGGAGAATCATTATTCTCCAAAATGACCGAATGGACAGAGCAGGCTGTATGCCAACCAGCAAATATAACTGCAGTGCCTGTGAACTAGATGTGTACCTTTCACGGTTCACCTGTTTTCACAGCACAGTGATGAACAAGACTTTCATCCATGCTTTATTTATTTAGGTTGCAAGCGTATAATGAGAGCTGCATCATGAAAACTATG
>JAVQJG010015250.1:0-13724 GCA_036024015.1 Craterocephalus amniculus
AGAGCGTCACGCCAATGCTAAAAAAAACTAGCCGCTTTCGCTAACTAAAATGCCCTGGACTCATAAATATGTGCAATCAATGAGTCATTAATTGTAATGAAATAGCCACTTTTACCACATACTATACAACGTAGAAAACCATTTTTCTTAGAAAGATTAAAATAATATCAGGTATAGTTCCTTTAATATTGAAGCAAGCCCTAAAACAGGGTACATGTTTCATGGGATTTACTGCCTCCGTGACCGCCAAACAGTAACTCCATCCCTCTTTCTGATCAACCAATCTCGCTGCGTTGATTTGATTTTCGGCAACTCTATTGTAACGAAAATCCTCCTTGCCTATGAACATTTATTGTTTCCATGATTCCTTAGCAGTCAGAAAATCCAATTCCATGTTTTGGGTAAAATGACGCCCGTCTTGTGCTCTGGAGTGTGTATGAACTGTGATAAAATACTGAAGGAGCGATCTGTTATGAATCTCCATCTCACCACCTGTCCTTTCTTTGTTTTCACCATTGTCTTTTCTCTGCAGATACCCAAAGTCTTTTACCTAGGGGTGTGTGTTTTTGTCTGCACTTGTGTGGCCACTCAGAAAAGATAAGTTATCCCCTTAGTCCTCTTTTCTAAGCACATCTTTCGCCCTGCTTCCACTTGAGCAGCAAAGCATGAGGCACCGTCTTTCTAGATTGTGCCATAGGGCTACATTCAGTTTTATTGGCTTGGATTTCACAGAGTGAAAGTGACACTAAGGAACAGCAACTGTGTTACTGTTAAGGGAAGGTAAAGCTTAATTATTACCAAATTAAATGCTTGAAGAGATTGTATTTCTGTAAAGGGGCCTCCAGCTAATTTCATTTCTCACTCGTCTCTCTGGCTGCCATGTCCTGTGACTGCAAACTTTCTTGGCTCGGCTCTGCACCAGCAGAAGCCCATTAACTACAACAGATTATATGATCAGATCAGTCCTAATCCCCGCTCATGAAACTTCCCAGGCTCTGAAACAGTTATGGTCTGTGTTTAGAAAATGAAGGAGGAACAGGGATCCTTCCTCTTTTTAAAATTTTTTACAAGGTTAAGTCTCATTTGCTCTGAGGAGGGAAGACATTGGTTGTATGTCATGTCTCTGCATGCATCAGGGGTGCCCTCTAAAACAATATGAAGGTTTTGTGTAGAGGGACACAATATACTGACAAAGTATTACAAAACTGTATTAAATATTTAACCAACAAATGCCTTCTCTACTCTTGGAAAATGCTGTTTAGGATGACTCTAGAGTGGTTTTAAAAACAAAAAAAGGTTCCCTTCGGTCCAAGGTAGAGTACTCTCTTGCTCTCCAAGTAAATCACTTTAATTGCAAGCTTCTCCCAAAAGCAGCCGAGGTGCAGTTTCTATAAACTGCTCATAGGTAAGTGCTGAATGAATGAATGAATGAATGAACGACTGGAGACGAAGGCCTTTTTTTCGTAGATTATAGGGCACAGCGATTCATCAATGTCAGCGCAGTAAATCAAAACTGGGGTGGCATAAGGTCGTCTGTCAGTGACAAACAGGTGGAGACTTGTAGGTTTAGAGGGAGTTTGTTCTTGAAGCCTCAGGGGATCTTTACTGGTCTACCTGGGTTAAATGAAGCTTACCTTACTGGGGAGTTATAACCTGGACTTGAACCACCTCAGCCTTTTCCTTGTCCTTATATGTAAAGTTTCAGTGGAATATTTATTTTTAATGAAAACACTGCACAGTAATACATTTGGAATGGAGGAAATGTCAGCGCTGCAGCTCAGCTTTTGCCTTTACTGACATGTTTATATGTGTCTTTTTTAAGGGCTTGACTTTCACGAGGACCTGCATCGCATCGGAGCCAAGGAGGGTCTGAAAGGTCGCAAGCTTCAGAAGGCCATGGAGAGCTACGCTTGGAACATCACTGTGCTTAAGGTGAGCGATCCCCAGCGAAGCTAACATACACATAATTGGATATTAGTCCATTTTTTTCTTTTAAAGTTCAGATGATAACGTACTGATGTGGACCTAAAACCTTATGATGAAGACTATAACCAGCTGGACAAGCAATCCTAATCAGTGTTGCAGAGATTTAACAACATGATGTCTTAAATCTTCCCGAGCCAATTGTATTTCTCTCTACTCTAATCCCTAAATCTCCTAAGTAATTAGTGTTGCTCCAAGCCTTGTTTTATTCATTTGCTCATCTTGACAAGACTTGATAGGATTGTTCACACTTGTTGGTTAACACATAACACAATATGTACGCACCACATGGACCCCATAGTCATGCCTTGAAGATGATGCTCAGCAAAAAGCATTCCAGTCTTTCCCTGGAACATAAGGCCGCCCAAAGCTTCCAACTTATTGGCTCTGAATACTGGTGGAACACGGCAGATTTGGCTAAATCTGGACAGGAGATACAGGATATTATCTCAACTCATCACCTTGTTGCATTCACTACTGACCAAAGAAGCGGCTACGGTTTAGCTTTATACTCGAATTTCATTATTAATTCTCAGCTGTTTTTCGTCTGTTTTACCGAACAGAAAACAAAGAAAATTGAAAATACCAAAACCCTTTGTAAATTTCAGCTATTCTAACAGCTATGTAGCAGCCATCCTTTCTCAGTGCTTGGTATGTTGTTGTCATTTAAAATCTGTTTCTAGTGGATTTTGGCAGAAAGACATTTTATTTTCCGAAAGAGACAGCTCTGACTGGACTGCCTTTTTTTCTTTTTTGGGCTGCTTACATCCCTGTTGACATTCACTACCGAGCAAGGACAGCCTGTATGTTGCCCAGGGGGCAAAACTCATGGCTGTTTGTTGACTGAGCACATGCAGGGTTTTACAGTAATTGAAGGTGACTCGGAGGCACTCAGATGAACATATAAGGAGAAACAGGATTCTAAAAGTCAACATGTGTACCCTTCTCTTGTGAGAATGTGTTTTGACCCCAAAAAAGTAATTATATTTTTAAATGTCTTTAAAAAACACACACATGTCATTTCCTCATCCTTTTATTCTTCGATGAGCAACGCTCAACAGAAAATGCATCTTGGCATGCGTATAACTCCTCCTTTCCGTCTCCCCGTCTTCATTTGAAATCTCTGTCTCAACCTGAACATTTGGTGAGAGTGAGGGGTTTGCCAAGCCTGGCAGATATTTCACCTGTCAACCTCTCCAGATCCTCAGCAGGCCCGGGAAGCGCTCGCTGGTAAGGAGTAGGCAGGAAGAAATGGGGGGGGGGGAGTGATGAAAGGAAAGAACAGTGGTCGTATCCTCTTTCTGTTTCTCAGTCTCCCACTCCCACCGTACTTTGACAGTGACAGTAAGATCAGAGCTGTCATGGTGAATGGCAGCTTTTGTACACATTTCTGTCACTCATTGTGCCTCTGTCAAAAGAAAAGCTAAATCAGAGACAGAAGCAAGTGTTGTGCACATGGAAGCGCCTTCTAGAATAACTAAAAGAGCCCCAAAAATGATGCATGTTCATGTCTTCTTAATCGCTCGCCATTTTAATTTGTGCTGTTATTAAATTTGGTCTAAAATGTATTATTACATAATTAATCAACGGTACAGATTTCTGCAACCTGTTGCAGCTTTGACCCTGTTTTGATTAATGAAATCTTTCGCTCTTCAGGCTATGCATAGTAGATCAGGTGGAGATTAATTACTTTTGTCTTGCCAATAGTGTTGTTGCCTATTACTCTCTGTAGATGTGTACAGTACATCCTTTGGATAATACAGTAAATTCAAGAGTTTTTTAAAGGAAATGGCTGATAAACAAGGGTTTTTGGGTAAGAATCCAATAAGCACATAGTGGTGGGATTATCTGGTTTTGGCTTAGCCCCCCGTGGATAGTATCAGGCCAGCCGTGGGAGTGAATACATCCAACTAAAGGTGTCGTCGTGATTTGGCTGTTGCTGCACAAGACAAGCATCTTGCTGTCTTATTTAACGTCTGGTGAGTCATGACTTATATAATTTCGGGGTTGTTTTTCTTTTCTCAAACATATGGCTTATTCATGCTTGCTCTGCGTGTTGGGTTGGTTTAGGTAAAAAAAAAAAAAAAAAGCCACTTGCAGCTTGACCAAGGAGTTGAAAGTTGGCTGATGTGTGTAGGGTCGCACCTTTACTCCTCCTGCAATATGTCAGACTGCTGTGTTTGCCAATGCGGCACTGAGAACTTTATCCCTTTCGCCATTTACTCTTCAGTCTGGTGCACAACAGGTCAGCCCGATGCTAGCCCGAATAGCTGTGACAGCAGGCCTGACAGACCGATGCCCTGCGAGGCCGTGAGAGGGAGGTAAAATATGCCGATTCACAGATGAGAATCTCTCAACCTTTCTCGTGAAGACACGCTGGAGTGGACACTGAGAACCAGAAGGTTATGACAGAACAAAGCCTGAGGGAACGGGTAAAGCATTTAAAGATCGTGCAAGTATAGGGAGTTTGTCAAAGCGTGACTGTTTCCTCCTTCTTTGCCCACCAACCCCCTCCCTTTGGACAGCGCTAATAATAAATGTACCTCTCACACAGAAATAACCGCCCGTGGAGAAAACTCCACCAGTTTTCCACATGGCAGCTGAAGGAGGCAGACAGCTATGACCGTAGCCCAGATTTACTTGACAGTGCTGTAATGCAAGATGCCCGCCCTGACCACTTCCTCCACATATGGCGGGGATTCATCGTTGCAGTGCTCAAATAAAGAGCAAAAACATAGTGTTACATTATCACCATATGACAGCACAGCGTGCCAGCTGAGAGGAGCGGTACAAAGGGCTGGCAAACAACCAGTGGCATTTCGGTGGGCTTAGACTGCCCCCTTCTGTATCTTTTTCATTAATGCATCGAGGACACAATCTCCAGTTTTTACCTGATTTATTACAGCTTTTTTTTAGCAGGAAAATGTCATTTGAGATAAGAAACTTTTGTCAAAAGAAGTCTGATTACTTTATTGAATATGAATATGTTATGAGAATCATTAAAGGTGCTTACTCCTGTTTTAAATGAATAAGAAACATTAGAAAACTTGTCTTTTTTTCTGTCCTCTCAGGGCCAAGCAGACCTGCTGAAGCACGCAAAGAGCGAGGCTCTGGACACTCTGCGTCAAATCCACTGTGCAGCTCAATCCTGTGGCCTCAGTAAAAATGGAGCGGCTTCCCCACAGCTTCAGCACCATCCTCACCACCAGCCACAGATGCCGCCTCAAGCCAAGCCCCAACTGCCGCCTCCACCGCTGTACCAGACCCAAACTCAGCTCCAGCCCCAGACCACACCTCAGGCCTTTTTCCACCCTCATCTTCAGCAATATCCTCCCCTGCACCCCCAGCTGGCAACCCTCCCTCCTGTCCAAACTGTGCCAAAGCCACCGGCGTATCCTCAGCCCCCACCCTTACCCTCACCCCAGATACAGTTTCAACCACAGAGCCAGCAGCAGAGGGCAGCAGGAGCTCTCGACTCCATCCCCGAGAGGGAAAAGGAGACGGTCAGTGACAATCCTGAAGGATTCTGCTGACCCGCAGCCTGTGCCCACAGAGAGTCCCCCCTAAAGAGAGACGGTGAGAGTCAGATAGAGAAGCCGAGCGGCGTAGACAGAAAGCAGGAGGCCGGTAAGGAAAAGGAAATGGAGGAGGTTGCTGAGAGAGTTAAAGAGTCGATGATGGTGAGGAAAACACGCCGCGTTAGAAGCGAGACGCAAGTCTAAAGGAAGATTTGAGTTGATGTGAGAGGATAAAACAAACTTAAGTTAAATATTTCTAACTTTAAGGATAATGTTTGTTTTTCTCCAGATACAGGGGATAATATTCAACCAGAAGGTTTACATCTTCTTTTCTTCTTGACTTGCGAAGAGCGAAAGGGTTAACAGCTTGTAACGAAATTCTAACAGGAATCTCTGGATAGGAACTGACCGATGACGTAAACATCCCTGTCTCTCTCTGGGCAATGCTAGTTACATGCCCCCCTCCACGATGTACTCTAGCTCTGTGGGTACAGGCTTTACCTCACACTGGCAACTGATGCCACAAATTTGCCTTTTCATTTCAGAGACACTTTGGCATGTCTTTGGGCTTTTATGACTTCACATTCACGCCCTCCCTCCGCCATCGTAGACATAAAGCTAAGTGCGAACCCTCACTCCTTTCAATGACGAGGATGTCGTTTCACTTTTAAGTGCACAAGTTAGTGCAGCTCTACTAGCACACTGTAGGAGTCACAGACGAGCATTTCAGCACAAACCAGGGAGTCTAGAGCTAGTATAGAGGAAAAAAAGAACAACAATCTTCAGCCGTCGAAGCTTTTAGTCATACCGATGTATTATTTGCTGCTGTCCACCTCCATCAGGCAAGAAGATCTCTAGTGTCTCTTATTAGAGTTTAAGTTCTTCATCATTCCTGGAAACTCCCCACAGGATCTCCTTGTCTCCTCCCCAGGGGCCTGTGTGTATGGCGTTATGTGAGTTGATGTTTTGGTCCCCAGGGTGGAGCTGGCGGTCAGCAGCCAGTCATAACTGGAATATTTGATCCAGCCTGTTAAAGGTGAAAGGTCAAAAGCAACAGGTACTGCTGTCTGTGAAAATAGATGTAAACTGTATGTAAAATGTATGATGGGAACATATAGTGCTGTAAGAAATCTCAGACATTTGTAATTGATATTCTAATTGTTGTTAGTTTTATTGATATTCCGATTCTTTTTTAACATTACTTCCACATTTGCAGCGATTTGACACCTGTTGTTCTGTGGAGCAGATCGGTGCAACCGGTGCACGTGGAACGAAGGATTTTGGGTTGGCACCACAACACGAGGGGGTCAGACAATACCCTGACATGTGTTTCACTTTAAAATAAGTGTGGATTCTGTAAGAGCTCCTTTAAGTGGCCCATTAAAACTGGCTTCATTGTTTACCCTGTCTCTATTTGCTTATTACGCTTTAATAAGTCATCAATCATTACACAGGCAAATGCTTTTTTAAATTGCAGAAACGCAACATTTTGAAACGTTATAGCAAAAAGAACTGAACTGTTCAGACAATCATAGATGGGTGACCTTCTCATATGATCATAGCTAACTGTGGGACATATTGAAAGCAGTCTTCACTTGCAATCTAATGGAATCAATAAAGCTTTTGAAAAGCTTTAACAAAGGTTTTCAAAAGCTTTATTGATTGCTTTTGATGCAACATGAAAAAAGTTAACTCTCTTGATCCAAAATGATATCCTTATTGATTTAGACATTTTATTCCATCAAAGAGGAATTTTTTTAAAGCAGTGTTTCTTATTGTCCATAAGATGGCATCAAACATTAACAAAATGGCTTCATGGACCTTCACCTTGCACTTTTGAATATGCAAATAAAGCTTATACTTGACTACTCAGAAATATGCTCAAATTCCTCAGATATGTTGCAGGAATAACAACAACAAAAAAACTACAAGGTACCATGTGAAGTGCCAAAAAATGCACCAACTTTTCTTGAAGTGTCATTCCAGTACCTTTGACATCAAACAAAAAGCTCATAGGGTTTCATTAGCATGGCTTTTATGCGAGCTAGTTATTACAAATGAGGAAGGCCATTAGTTGTTTTTTTTTTCATATAATTGTGTTACATTTTCATATTCACCAGACATAATAACTAATTGACTTCAGGCTCTTCCCACTCATCTAATGGTATGTCTTAATAGACCTTTGCTATGTGGCCACAAAGACATACCTGTGGTTTGTGACCTGTCCATGGAGATGCCAGGGAAATGATCCGCAACAGGAGTCTAATTAAGGGTTCACAGTAAACTTCAAATGAGCAAACATCAGATGAACAAGAATTAGGGGCTTTGTGTAATGCTTGTAATGACGTCCAGAGGATCTACAGTGAGAACAACATAGAATGATATAAAAGGCTTGTTCCTCCCCTGGGAAGATAAGAAGATCACACGAGCCAGAAGATGAAGTGGTACCCCATTAACGTCCAGAAAGCTGCTGGGATGGACACAACCAACAGGGTAAGATGGCTCACTTTCAGTTGTGTTTTTTTTCTTCTAATTTTTAACTCTTAATTTCTAAAGTTCAGGATATAAAAGACATTATTTTAAGTATTTATTTTTTGTGTGTATGAGATGATAATACTGTACAAGTCCAAAGTTGTGTGGCTCGGTTTGAAATCTTTATTCTTAAAAAGATTATTTGGACCAATGGTTCGCTCAGTTTAAGGGGATCAATGTGGATCATTGACGGTTTAGGACGGTTTAGGAGGGAGGAAATGTTAACATACCATGGGCCTATAGCAATTCATCCAACAAGTCATCCAAATTTTCAATCTCTGGCCTTTTTTTGTGTGCTGTTTTAGTACACAACTTGTACATGTTTTTAAAATCTCTATATATCAGAGATCAATAACATTTAAAAATATTAACTCCGTGAAATAATCTACGATACCATTCATCTGTCCTGTGTACGCCTTCCATGCACCTGTAAGTGATTGTACTCAAGATTTTGGATGTCTGAGTTTAAATTCTGTGATCATTATTTACTTGCCATTTTGGCATCTTTCCATACTGACAAGTACACTTTGTTGAATGTTAACACACATACACACATACATTCTATAGCCACATATTCACGCTAAAAGGATAGTGAATATCTTTTGTAAAGTTGCTTTTGTAGCTTTCTGGGCCTAAATATGATGTTTTAAAGCTGATTTTCCTCTCTAAGCAGAAAGCCCTGGTACTTGTCTTCATCTTGCTGCTGTCTCAACTGGATTGTGAAGCTCAAACTGTGTCTGAGTGCTGCAGACAACCATCTCGTACCTGCCGTCTCTATGTGTTACTGTGCCGCTCTGGTACTAAGAGCTTAGGGGGGACCCTAACGGGAGATGCTTCTGCTGGCATCCTCACTCTGGGTAAACGGGACAAGGATGAGCATCGTTTGCAGAACAAACTCCAACAGCTCCTCCACGGCTCCAGGAACCAAGCGGCGGGGATCCTGACCATGGGGAAGAGGATTGAGGAGAGCGCAGGGGACCAGTACATGGACTGGTTAGCTCAGTCAAGAACTACACTTGTGACACCCTTGCCTGTTTGAAATGAATTTTTTTGGACAATCTTGGTAGAAAAATCACAATTAAATGAAGAAAGTTGTTACAGAAAATGCATTTTTTTCTCATGTAGAGACAATTTGGTGATTTTCTTGGACTTTGACTTGGAAAATGTCTGATATAATAAAAACAAATTAAAGCTTACGGGGTATTTTAAGTTATTCCTGAATGTGTTTGATCCCAAAAGAAAACAAATTTCTTATATTTTTTCTTGGAAAAAAATAATCAGGAAATTGTTAATCTATGTCATTTAAACATTCAAGAAACGTGACATCTTTTACTTACATTACAATTCCTTTAGAGCTGTCATATTTACATCAAATACACAAATCACTCAGTGCACTGAAAACCTGTGACTCAACCTGATTTGCACACACAAAAACAAAGCCCAATCTATTGCTATGGTAACTTAAACAGGGAGACGTGCTTGTAGATTCTTTTCCAGGGAATTAATTACCTGCTACAGAATTTAGAAGAAGAGTGGTTCAGTCATTAGCATTGGCACCTCACAGTAGAAGGTTCTGGATTAGATACTCTGCATCCCTCCTGCAGTCCAGAGCAGTCGAAGGTTAACTGATGATTCTCATGTCTGTGCAAAGTTTGAATCTTTTGGCATCTCAAAAATGTTCTAGGTAATAGAAAATGGATGGATTGCCAGAAATTTGTTACGCATTTGAGCAACTTTGCAAATAACAGAAAAACTGCGCTTACTACAGTTGTACTTACTTTAAAATGTTTTTCCAGGATTTTCTCCTTAAACTTTGACAAACTAATCTCTGGTAAGGAAAGGTGTATGTTTAAGTCATTTTCTCTACAAGCACGACTACTTTATTGCAAAAAATGACAGTATAACTCTAAAAGCAAAGATGCTTATGAGCACCACATCTCTCTGCATCTCTCTTCATCTCTGTGATCTTAGCTGCATCCTGCAAGGTGATGAGATTGGTCCTGGAGGTCTGTTATTAATGAAATGCTGTCTGTTTACATCCAGGATAGTGTAGAAATTCTCAGGTCAGATGTTGACTGCATGATATTTCTTCATATAAAAACACAACATTGACATAATAATGTGTCAACATATTTAAAAGGTTAAAACATTTTTTGGATTGATCTTTCTTTAGCTTTACCATGGCATGATAAATAACCTGTTTTATAATACACACATCACATTTAGCTGAAGCTTTTATCCTAGGCAACTTACAACTGAGTGTGACCAGTGGTGCCAACACTGGCGGCACGGTATCTTGCCCAAGGACACGACTGATAACTGAGGTGAGAGCAGGATTTGAACCACCCTTCACTGTACTGAATGACCCGTCCTTCCACCTGAGCCACTGCACACACAACCAAACAAACTAAATGTTAGTTGGGAGTGTATCTCTCTGGGATTAAAGCCACTCTGTGCGTGGGTGTTTTTTGAAAGACTGAGAACAGAAATGTGATTAAATTTGCAGGTGATTCTTCTATTATCGTCTTTGCAATTAATTCACTAAAATGTCCCTGAAACTGTCCAATGCTGTATTCTGTTCACCTTGGAGTCTGTGTCTGCACATTGGTAGATGAAAAGACTGATTCTTTTTAAAGAAAACAAATATATCTTACACAGTATCCAAAGCAACCGGGCTGAATTACTGCTCCTTGTGTCACGCTATTACAAAATCCAGCTGTAAACCAGAAAATGTATTGATTATCTTGCATAAATATCCTGGTCGGTAGGAAAAGCATGCAATACGCCCCAATGAAGAGTTTCAGAAAAAAATAGAGTTGACGAAAGTGAGAAAGTCAGAGCAGATAGAGCAAGAAAATAATTTCTTATAACTTCTCCGGGGAGTGAGAAGTAGGAGGACAGAGGCTTTGTGCGTGAGAGAGAAAGCGAGAGATAACTAATGAATTCACACTGTGTGGAAAGGGGGATGGTTCAGGCCTTTGTAGGGGAGGGAGGGAGAAAAAGAGGCAGGGGACTGAGATATGTCAGGAACCACGGTAAGCAGAGTTAGACTGACTGAGGAGCAGCTGAGACTTACAGGTACTGTAGCAGAGGGATGCGCAACTGAACAGTTGCAGACAGAGAACTCCAAACAACTGATGTTCTCCTGAAGAAGAAAACACATTTCTGCAAGAATCTCGCAAGAAACCATTTCATCTACAGAACAAATACATACAGAAGAACAGGCAAGCTCAAGGAGCAGCACTTTGTTTGTCCTACTGGTCCCTATTAGGGAATAGTAACGAACTGCAGGAAACTGACTTTTCCTTTCAAAATCTGGTACAAGATGCCTGTGATGAAGGGCCTGCTTGCTCCACAAAATACCTTCTTGGACAGCATTGCAAACCACTTTGATGGCACCCGTAAGTATTTCTGGGAGAGGTAATTGCTGTGTGCTGTCAGTGAAAATACCATTAATGATATTTATAGCTGAGCAGCATAGAAGCCATAGAAATATCTGCAAAGTTATACTCTTATGTACATTTTTGGGATCTATAAGGAAATGGAAACTTTTGGATTATTTGTCATCTTGTCCTTCCACTGTTCTGGTTAACTTTTGCTCAAAAGGCAGAAAATGTTTTTGTTACCTGCAGATAGTTTTGTCTCGGTTGTAGAGATGTCGCCTGCACTGTAAGTCTGATTTCTATGATTGTAGCCTGCACCAAGAGCTGCTTGTTGAACTTTATTTTACAGCTTAAATTGCTTCACCTGTAAACTAAATTTGCCAAATGGTTAGTGGTTTAAATCCAGTTCCCTACATTTTGTTTATTTAATATAGCCGATATATATTTTTTGAGCATTGTGTAAAAATGTGCAAAGTTTATTGCTGTGAAATCCTGGGTAAATATTTAGCTAATACTGTAGATGGCACGAAGCTGGCCTTGCTTGTATGAGTGTATGAGCATTTTCCTTCCACTTGAAGAAGTGCATCATGTGATGGATGCACTCAAATATCCCCGTTGAACCCATGCTTGAATATTAAAATGAACCAGGTTGTTATTGACAGAGTTCCACAGATTTGACAAGCAAAATATAACAAGCATTTCTTTTCACAAAGGGACTGTCCTTATAATGATGAGCTCCACTTTGAATTAATAAGTAAATGTGAGAACCTGGCAACAATAGTAGCCTACCTCACGTTTCTCGTTTCCAAGGGAAACATTCTATATTAACATTGCAGAAACATTCTTTTTTAGAAAAAGAAAAATGAGCATAATTTACTACTTCAGTTGGTCTTCTTGTACAGTCTTTCCTTAAAATCTCTTGTACCCAGTTCAACATGTACATTATCTGCAGGAACCACTCTCGGATTGAATGTCAGAAATGCAGACCTAACTGTGTCAGAAGCTAATTAAATAAGTATAAAGTAGCAAGTCAATTGGTTTTCTTAGCGGGGTCGTTTTTTTGATGAATGTGCTTATGTAGCACAGTTATCTTGAAGTGGACTAACATAGATGAATGGATTTGGCTAAATTGGACTATAGTTGCCTACAGTTGCATATGTCTTGAATCATTGCTATAAAAATAAAACTGATTTAAATGGAATCAAATATTCCAGCAACACTGCAAAGTAAAGTTTATGATTTTGTCATTTGATATCTTTGAAGAGAGTATTTTGGATTCATTTCCAAGCTTTTCTCCTAAGGATAATAAAACCTATGGAAATAGATATACACCAGTTTTAAAATATGGTATATAAACAAACCTTTCTTACCATCTCGTCATTCTTTGCAAACACAGCATTCAAATGAACCATTTTTTCATGACCATGTATGTTTAAATATCATTAATAAAATATCAGTAGGAACAAAATGTTGAAAGACTATATAGTGTTTGTGCATGGCAAACCAACAGGACATTTATCTAATTCAGGTTCATTTACTTGACAAATTGGCAGGGGCAGGGCTACTCATTGGTCCTACTAGGGCCACCATCTTGTAGGTTTTCAGTGTCTCCCGGCTTCAATAAACCGGCTATGGAGTTCTGCACAATAACTCATTCATTTGAGCCAGGTGTGTTGGAGCAGGGAACAATGAAAACCTGCAGGACTGTGGCACTTGTGGGACTAACCGAGTAGCCCTGGTCTAGGATTTATTCTGCTTTTTGCCTAATGCTGCAATAGGTTATCCTCCCTCCAGTTATACTAAATAGGATCAATTAGCTCTTGGAAAATGAATTAATGTACATGAAATCCAGGAAAATTTAACAGGACCATGTTAAATCTTTTGAATTTATTGAAAAATATTGGAAATATTGGAGGGGCTGCACGGTGGTGTAGTGGTTAGCACTGTGGCCTCACAGTGAGAAGACCGCCGGTTCAAGCCCCAAGTTGGCCAGATTCCGGCTGAGGAGGGGCTTGAAACTGTGGCCTTCCTGTGTGGAGTTTGCATGTTCTCCCCGTGTATGCGTGGGTTCCCACCGGGTACTCCGGCTTCCTCCCACTGTCCAAAGACATGCATGTGAGGTTAACTGGGCACTCTAAATTCTCCCTAGGAGTGAGTGTGTGTGTGAATGGTTGTCTGTCTCTCCATGTTGGCCCTGCGACAGACTGGCGACCTGTCCAGGGTGTACCCTGCCTCTCGCCCCTTGACAGCTGGGATAGGCTCCAGCACACCCGCGACCCAATTGGATTAAGCGGTTCAGAAAATGGAT
>JAVQJG010015285.1:0-14723 GCA_036024015.1 Craterocephalus amniculus
TATCATGAGCTGAAGACGTAAGGCTTTGCTTCTTCCTCGGTTGTTCGCTATCAGCCAACTTTCCTCAACACTGCCACCTAGTGTTCTGGCGCCAACATTACCAAGCGTGCCCGAGCCTGATTCAAGCACTGGCATGTGAACACAATTCAGGAGTAATCGATCCCGGGCACGGCACGGGCCCGAGCACGCCATGTGAAAAGGCCCTAAGTCAGTAAAAGTGGCAGAACTTTAGTGTAACCCAGTTAGGGAGCAATTAACAGCGCTGTGGAGGAGGTCATTTCCATTTGGATGGACTGGTGTGGGAGTTGTCCTCCTGTTCCCTGCTGTGTCTACATGGAAGAAAAATTGGGACTGTGCCCAACGGCTCCAAACTGACAAAAGACTCATCCAGCATCATCACTTTCTCTCTTTGTGTCTGTTGTGTTCCCTAAACATGCTAAAAGGGTGTCAATAGGTTGTTCAAATATAATTAGCAGGGACAAACAAGGGCTGGAAGACCTCTGGCTCATTGTGACCTTAATGAGTTGTGTATGAAGAGAGATGTCTTTGAATACCATCTTTAATGGGGTGATTATGAACTGTCCAGTTATAGCGAAGCAATGATACTATTTTTGTCTGAGTGCTGGGCTGCGGTGGGAAATATTCACTCAGAGTTAGAGGAGGAGAAATTCGGGGTTTTGTCCTGTCATTGTAGTTTGGCTCCTCTCTTATTCCGATCCAAGATCCAAAATTAACATCTCCTATTTCCTCGATTCTTACCCCGTTTAAAGGAAACATAATTGACGTGAGCCAGCTGTAATTACTCAAACTATGATTCCTGTGAGCGTGTTGGATGCCTGAAGGGCCTCCTTTGCTTCTGTATGATCCCCCCCCTTCACCGCACACCGTGCTCATGTGGTCTCTGCCGAGCTGGAGTGCAGATGGGCTTTAGAGTTCGGTAATCACCGGCTTGGGGCTTCTCGCCACTCGGCCCCAGTCTTTAACAGCATGTAAGCACTTACTCATTTGCCTCGTAATATCATGGTAGGAAACCTTAAAAGAGACTCGTTTATACAGAGACAAGCTGAAACTGCCGTCTCCCCTGACAGAAACTGATGCGAAGCCAAGGAGACAGGGTTTGTACTCAAAGACACAGAGCTCCCATTTTTTAACCTTGTCATGAAAAAAAAACAGTGACTTTGCTGAACAGAGGGGACCTGGTTCAACCTGTTGTCTGAGTGTGACATTATGAGAATGTGAGAGTCAAAGAAGTGTGTGAATCTGCATGGATATGGAGGAGGAAGTAAAGTGGTGTTTATAAAAGAGTCTTCATCCCTTTAATCTAGCCAAGTCTTAAAAGGGTTAATGTAAAGAGATAACTAAAGGTCTTTATTATTGACATAACAGCTTTCATATCTCTGGTCCTTAAAACAGGCGTCTAAAAGACTCTATACAGCTCATATACAGTATCTTGTAACTATCAAATATGGCACCCAAGTCTATATTTATACGCACAGTTTTGATATTTACTGTTTGTTGTTTTACACTTGTTATTCAGATTTATTTGTTTTCCTTTAATGTATAAAATGGTATATATTACTTGAGTTGAATGTATCTAGAAATATTTATAAAAGGTTCAAATTAGATAATAGCCTACTTGTGTTCAATCCCTTTCTTTGAAGTCTTAGAATATGATTACCTGGTGCCAGTTTTCATCGGATGTCAATGATTACTTAAAGGAGGTGGACCTGTGTGCATTCCATGTGAACACCTGTCGTTAAAGGCTCCAGAGTTTGCACAATTACTAACAAGAAACTCACTGAACAGTTCTGGGGAGATTAGGTTTGGGATATAGAAACAATTATCCAACACTAACAACACAGTAATGCTGCTTACCTGCTGAGAAAATGCAGACCACCAAAAATTATAAACAAGACAAGACAAAAAGGAATCAGTTAGGGAGGTAAAAAAGAGGTCAAAATTAACCCTGAATGATCTGTAAAGTCCATTATGTCCCTTCAGGTTGTGTACTTTCAGGTTGTGTACTTCCCAGAGACATTGTTTGAAGAAAAGTGGTGAAGTCTTAAAAAAAGCAAGTTACCAAACATCATTGATATTTACTAAATATATACAAAACACCAAATCTGCATAGGCCACATTTGGCACAGAACCATTGGCCAGTCAAAGAGCACTAATCACCCAGTAAAGCAGAGTAGTGGCATCATCATGCTGGGATTATTTTCTTCATCTGCACAGTGTGGGAAATTCCCTCTCAGAAACCCCTTTTTGTCAACCTTCAAGAAAAAAATGTTGTGAGAGGGAGCTTCACCTTTCACTGTTACAGCAACCCAGAGAATATGGTGAGAATTACTCTTAAGTTCTGTAAGATTTGACTTCAAAATTCTCTCATTTACCCTACATCTAAAAGAAATTATCGTGGTTAAATATATCACAATGTGACAGTAACTAAAAGATTAGCAGTGGGGATTTTAGCGAACAAGTATAGATATGACAAGAACTGTGTTGCTCAAATGACATAAACTACAAAATATTAGAAACTTTACAAATAGGTGATACAAATTTTCCAAAAATCACCACTCATTTGGCCATGCTTTTTTGGGAAAGCATGACCAAAAGCATCTAGATGCCTCCTAATGGCATAGGTGTTCATTTAACTGATCACTGACTGCAGGTATGCAGTGTGTGTCCTGTCTGTTAGCCAGTATTAACCCTGTGTTGAATCGCTGACATGTCCAGTGTGTGCTGTGCTTCACCTATTTACCCCTAATGTGATCATAGCCAGAATAGCAAAGGTGTAAAAAGTGGACGGATGGATGTTCTAGAGAGTGAAACAATACAACTTTTGCTTTGAAGACAGCATTTTAAACTCTTGGAATTCTGCCAACCGGCTTCATAATCATATGGAAGGATTTTCCAGCCTTTTTGAAGGGATTCCCGGATGGAAAAACTTGTCTCTCACGCTGCGGTTCAGTACATTCAGACCATGTCAGCTGGCTTTTGGCAGGTGGTTATGGAAGGGAGGTCATCTGATGTCTTTTGGATCATTGTCTTGTTGTAAAAAAAATGATTATCCCACTGAGTTCAAACCAGATGGGAAGACATGTCACAGGAGATGCAGTAGATGAGATGCTGATGAACTCAAGAAGTCTCTGTAGCATCATGCTAGGACATTAGTATTTTCTGGAAAGATGGAAGAGTCATGGTGAGTGGGGAGGACAGGAGGAGAGGAGATCCAAATTATTGAGACAAAATATATAAACTATCATATGAAGATGGATATGAGCTGAAGGACACTAGACCAAGTGTAAACTGATTATTAGTGTGAATTATATTGGCGCGTGTCCCTCCATTAGGGTTGCAGAGTTGTTCCACAGATGTCTGGAGCTGTAAAAAACTCATGTTTCTTTTCTTTATAGGTCAGTATGAAAGTTAACTCTTGTATGAGCTTCACTTTGGAATAAAAAATACTTCTTACACACTGAAGTTCACAAAGCTTTCTTGATTTGCAGTCTGCTGCTTTTGTCACTTATAGTTTTGAAATGACTGAAGACTGAAATGACAGATTTATTCATTCATTCATCTGGAAGAATAACTTGCTGTCTGAATTTATGGTTTTGCAAGTTTATAGTGTTTTTCTCCTCATGAAAGGAAAACAAAACAATGTACGTATCAGGTACGCGTCCTAAATAAGGTAATGGCCCAATCTGATGGTTATAACTATTCAGATAAATCTATCTTCCTAAGTTGCTGTTGCAACTTGAAATGACAAGAATCATGAGCCATGACCCCTAACGGCATACATTATGGCTGTGTCCGAACGTGCACCCGATGCCCTAACCGCTCATTCACTACGTAGGGCTGCACTACATAGCGCACTATGTAGGGCACTCATTCTGACGGCGATTCAGACACGAACCTCACTAATTTCTCCTCGCCGCGGATCAGGTGACTATCAGCTGATGCAGCATTTTGCATCAGAGAAATGGAGCCACTTATAAATTTAAGCAAATTCTTACTAAAAAACCAGCTATTAATTATAAAAACAAGAAAATGACGGCAGATCAGAGGACGTGCTGGGGAATGCCGCTTGTAACGTTAACAAGACGTCAAGTTACCGCCTGCCCGCAATGCATTGTGGTTTATATTGACCCGTCTAGTGACCATCGATGCTCACTACTTTTCAAGGGCATTGTGGGTAACTTTGAGTGCACTACTTTTTTCCTTCTGGAAATTCGGACACCCCTAAAACATGGCGTGAGCCCTATATAGGGCACTGTGTAGGGAATAGGGCGCACATTCGGACACAGCCTATGACTCCTACACCCAGCCATCCGTGGGTGAGAACAAAACATAAAACAGACATTGAGTGATTTGTATAGTTAAGCATGTTGAATCTGTGGGTTCATCTACATTGTCCATTACACTTTTACAGCAGGTGACAAACGAGCCGCAAAGGCGAAGATCTGACAGAGAGAGAGAAACTGTAACTAACAGGTTACAGGTGTGGAACACAAAAGGAAATAGACACAACTGAGATAAACAATATAGAAGTTTAAACCCCCAAATCCACAAACAAAATCCTGAATGAAGCAGGAAACAAAGAACAGAACTAAAAAACTGACTATAGCATTAATATGAAGCAGGCCCCCCTCCCTCTTTACACGCTGCTTTGTTTTTATAATTTATGTATCTAAGTATAATTTATCATAAGTCTTAGTAGGGGTGGAAGGAAAATTTGACAAACCATGAAATGAACTGATAAATTAATGTACAGATGCTTCAAAATTATACGTGAAAGTACAAAGTTCAGCATTTGAAGACGCACCACTGCACACGCTCAGTCTTCCCCTCATTGCTCCTGCTCATCGACTTCACACATAATCAGGCGCCTATGACATGCTAATACACTCCTGCAACATCTGTTTACCGTTTAACTCAGCTGCACGCATGCAAACATAAATAATGTGCAATGACGCCATGCTTTGGTATTCGCTAAAACATATAGTACATGCTGACAAAAGAAGATTCAATCTACACACACGCACGCAAACACACACTCTGAGGTGAGCAGCATCACCGCTATTTCTGCAGATGAAATTCATTTCCTGTCATTATCATCACAGACACTTCCATCTGCTAACTGCTGGGAAAGAAAGTGGGGAGCAGGCAGATGTGGCGCTGCAGAGAGGGGAAGAAACATGAAGCGACGGGAGTTAATGAAGTTACTTTGGATAGTTTTGACTTGTTGTCATTTTACTGCTGGAATGTTGCGGTTGCCAGGTTAGTCACTAATTACACCTTTAGATGATGGGAAATCAGGAAATCTCATACTGAGTTTTAAAAAAACCCACCAGTCTTTCCCTTTAATCTCTCCATGCAGGAAGCATGAATGATGAAATCGTCCCTCCGTGTCGTGGGCTGACTGCAGAGATATTGTTTGACAGAAGGAGCTGTCAAGAGACAAATGCGTTGCATCTTTAAAAGGGGGGAATATGTGATGAGGTGTGTGTTTGCACAGGTCAGGTCTCTGCTTAATGTTAGACAGATGAAAAGAAGCGCAAACAAGAAGCGACAGCAGTGTTTGCTGATGGGAGACACCTCCTTTGACCTTTTCTAGCTCTGTTTTGAATCCCAATCTATTTTAGGAAGCTGTAGTCTCTTTTCACCCTGGGCCTTTTTTCTTCTTTTGACTCTGATCTGTAAGTTGATATATTTTATTCATGGAGCAGAAGGATGTGTGTGCTTTGCAAAGTGATGCTGCTGGAGCTGCTAGTCCCAACGTTCTTTTTTTTTTATTGATGCGTTGAGGCTCAAACCAGCGACACCACACAAAAAGGCTCTCCAACCTGCGGACGATGTGGACCTTACAAGTTGTCAAAATAATGATTTGTGACACTCAACCTTCTCCACATCTTTACTTTCCACCATGGAGGACTGATTGAAGAAATAGATGACATGAAAGATTTTCTGGCAGCTTGATCAGATGGACGCTTGGATGGATGGATGAATGGAGGGATGGGTCTGATGATGGCAGTCTGCCATATATCCAGCCACTGTTTTGACAACAAGAGCCTCGCCATGGCTTCCCTTTTGTCCAGCCTCTGTTTATTTTGCCACCTGCTAGTCTGGGGGAATGGGGTCAGTTAAACTGGAGCAGGGTGCTGTCACACGCACACGTACACACACATAACGGAGGACGCGGCACATGCACGCGCAGAAACGGGTCAGAGGGCAGTGGGTCAGTGGGCGTGTGCGTGTCTATGTGTTTTTTATTAAATTCGGTGAACGGTCACCTCTTGATCGCACAGCTTTTCTGTGTACATTTAGCGGGTAGCGGGGTGAATCAGGGAGAATTCGTGGTCAGACGGAATGTTTAAGCTTCAGTAGCTCGGACTCTCGGTTCAGAGAGCAGTTCAGGCCACTTGACTGAAACTTAGAGCCAGAAACGCCCGCCATGTTGCCGTGTCGGGGACAACTGTCGAAGAATATCCATGAAGTGTTGAGTTTACGTAGCTTTGCACCCACCTGTTTTCCAGTAAACATGACACTAAAGTCTTTAAAACAGTCAATAAATGTAACTGATGAAGTGCTAATAAACTGTGCGCACAGTTTCTGTCATCAGACTCTGTTATCACTTTCAAAGCACTGCCAGGCTTTATGCACTGCTCTAATAAAATCCTCATGCTTTAAGCCCAGCATCAACTTACATGACGGCCATTCACTTAAATTAAAGGCATAATCTGTGTTATAATATCACCTATATTTATATGTGTGGTGATTTAGACAGAAGGGCAGTCAGAAGTGGTTACACTGGCAGCATTGCAGCTGGGTGAGAGCTGCAGCTTAACTATCCGCTATGAGAAGGTTGGCTAATGTCCGCGCACAAGATATCAAACCCCATGTTGCCTCCAACTAAAGTCACTGAAGAGGTCAGAAAAGTAGCTAAATCTAGCAACAAATGTATCAAACTGGCATCTCAGGTGACAACAGATGCACTAGTTGCCTATTTTATTGTAGCAATCATGACATATGATAAGTAAAACAAGGTGAATTTGTCTATAAAGCGTAGATATATAATAAATGCATGTTTTTAATAATTTATAAAAACAAAGATAGAGAAAGAAGTAAGAGCATTAGATAACAACTGTTTTAAAAACATGATCCAGCTTAGAATTGAAGCTTAAAAGAAAAGTGCAGATTGGAACTTTTAGATAAAAACTGTACAGCAGAGAACAGGAGGATCTTTAACCTGGAACTAAGTAAACTGAGTGTATCTGCTGATCTGAGACTCTGTGGGAGTTTGACTCTGGGAACTGATGAAAGGCTGGATCCAGAGGACCTTAGTGGTCTGCTGTGTTCATACTGGGTCCAGAGGTCTCTGGTAAGGCCTTAAAGCATTCAGAGCTTTATAGATCAGCAACAGAACTTAAAAGTCCTCTGATGTCCAGGCAGCCAGTGCAAAGACCTGAGAGCTGGACGGATGTTGTCTACTTTCTTTGTCTAAGTGTGTTTTGTTTTGATTTAACATTTATCTTTAATTAGTAAAGTTAAATTAATTAAATTACACAAACCCCCTTATAGGCTGCAATCAGTTCAGATGAAAATCTAAATTTTATTATATGTACATTATGAATAAAATACTGATAGTTCATTCTTTTTGATAATTGTAAAGTAATATATTACCACACGCCTTTTTATATATGAAATAGTGAATCAAACAGCGGCTGTAATTTAGAGCCCAGATTTATAATTTGTTGCAAAAAATTCATGAATGAAACATGTCTTTGTCTGACCATTTCTGGACTAAATGAGTTATTGCAACACAAACCTGTACGTTGTACACCAGATAATGTATCATAAAACAAAAACAATCAAGTTTAGCATCTAATTGTTATTTATGATTATGTGTTCATGCGAGAACCAAACCTTGGAGAATCTCACTTTCTTGTACCTCAAATTTACATCTAGTTGGACTCCATCAGAAATACATTTCAGGTCCATCCCTCCTCTAAACATCGACCTAATGTCAGGACAGAGTAGGGTCTGAAATTAAAATGTACAGAAAATTTGATATATATATATGATATATAAATTAAGAAATATATAAAACAAAAACAGAAGACTTGTGAGTGATGTGACTAAACCTGAGGTCTGAAACTGGACAACTATGTGCAGTCACATACCAT
Organism: Craterocephalus amniculus; assembly: GCA_036024015.1. NCBI lineage: Eukaryota > Metazoa > Chordata > Actinopteri > Atheriniformes > Atherinidae > Craterocephalus > Craterocephalus amniculus. The sequence continues at coordinate 8,187 of JAVQJG010015285.1, forward strand.
TGCATGCAGTTTTAACTTGCAGTACACTTACTAATAAACTATATACTGAATGCTTGATGCAAGCAATTTCTTTAAAAGTGTGCACGCGTGTCAGAACTCCAGGTTTAGTTTCGTTCCTCACGTCATTCTTGGGATGTTCGTTCAAGGACAGAGACTGTGAAATCAAGACTGAACACACAAATGAGGGCTCTTTTGAAACCCATGTTGACCTACTGTGCTGTAACTGAACATGTCTCATTCAACTTACAGGTCTTTTTTGTTGGATTTTATGGTTAAATTTAATGATTGCTCTTGATTTCTGTGTGTGTTTTCCAGTCAGGTTTGATCCGCGTGAGTCAGGAGGAGTATTTGATAGCGCCATTACCACAACATCTAGCCGAGCAGCACAACTACAGCGCCCCCGGCGGCCATCGCCCACACGTTGTCTACAAGCGCTCAGCAGAGCACGTTGTTCATGGAAGACACTCTAGACCTGACAATCCTTATCTCCAGTATCATCATCATCAGCAGCATCTTAGCTCCCAACAAGGAAAGCAGCATCGGCAACACTTCTGCGGGCGCCGCAAGCAATGTATGTAAGGGAACCTTCTATTCCTTCTATCCTCATTTTGTCACCAGTACCTGTTGATGTGAATGCTTTAAGTGTTAATATGGAACCTTATGTTTCTTAAATTAAGCATGTATCCCTGTGAAATTTAGGGTGAAGTTTATTTAGGTGGTTCAGTTCCTATTTCAGCCTGCTTTAGATAAAATGGGTGCCGAGAATTACTTTGTTGGATGGATTAGAGTCAAAAAATGTTTTAGAGTATATTATGATCGTTGTCACAGCTCAACACCACTTTGATGCTACTTACCCTTTCCGGTAAGTTAGGGTTTAAGGTAAGAGGAAGCAGCATTGGGAGTAAATTTCCTGTCATTTGAATGCCAGAGCGTGACCTCCAATCATGTGGCACGAGCCAGGAAAGAGATAACTCTCAAACTTCCCTCTCAGCCTCTATTATTTGTCTTTCTTTCATATTCCACACTCCCTTCATTTTTGCCTTCCTAGACTCTCCCAAGCCTCCTGCAGAGGATCGCTTCATCATGCCGGATGAATTTACTGTGCCGGAAGTGAAGGAACCAGGGCGGACAAAGAGGTCCCCCATCCACTCTAACAGGGTGGGAGGACTGAATGTGGAGACCTTGGTGGTGGCAGACAGGAAGATGCTGGAGAAACACGGCAGGGACAACGTCACCACCTACGTCCTCACCGTCATGAACATGGTGAGGGGAGGGAGTGGAGCCACTGATGGTTCAAAGATACATAATATGTCTGTTTCTCCCTGCACTTGTTATCCATCGGTTACGGGGGACTCTCAGCATGTCGTGTAAGGCAAGACACACATCTGCTAACACCCATTGTAGCTTATGCTTTTGGTATTTCCAGAACAAATGAGTTAGAACTTTTCTTTTAGTCTTTCTAAAAATTTCCTCTAAAAGTGACCTGTCATGAGAAAATGTACTTAATAATTGTAATTTAGCTTTTAAAAAAGCCAAAATATTTACTTTTAAATTTCAGTTTGAAGTGGGATATGTGCTGCTGCTGGTGGATAGACATATAGCATTTTTATTAAATTCCTAATATTGTACTAAGTTTCTTTTATTGCTATTAGACTATGCATTTTTGTGTCTGTGACCATACCACAGCCATAAAACCTTTTATTGAACTGCCTCCCCACTTAAAGCATGGCTCCAAGTCAGATGGTATTTAATTTATTTTACTTTATTTTTTCTTAGTAAGATCTGTTTCCTTGTCCTTCCGTGGCAGAATTCCGTTTTAACTCTACTTAGGAAAATAAGCACTCATAGATGCTTGTTTTAGGTCTAAGTCACCAATTTAATGAATGAAAACTGAGAGAAGATGAGGAGCAGTTTAGTGTTAAATAAATGCCAATATTGTTGCGGATATTCCTCACACCCAGAAAAATGTTTTTCTGATCTTCATTTCTTTCTTAAGAAAAACTTTATGTTGCTGCTCATTTCAGTTGTCTGACCCCTGTGCTAACTGTCAGTGTCTTCGCTTTAATGCTAGTATAAAAAATGATCAATTATGTATCTCATGCTCAGTGCAGACTTAGTTTATCACCATGTTTCTATGGATGCAAAATTACCAGCAACTTCATTATAAGAATTTGTTAGAAATATCTTAAAGATAAAATGAGGGTTGGTTGGAAGACTTTAAACATGTAGCTTCCTTTTCAGTTTTTCAACTGTGCCATGCAATTATTTTTGGATCATGTAAGGTACTAAACAAATTTGCAGGATAGCAAAACTCACGGCTGAACATTACTTCTAAAGAGGAACAGCTTATGAAAGTCTAATAACTGGGAATATTTGATTTTGTATATAATTAATCCACTGGGGAACCTCTGTTTCAGGTCAAAACTCTCATTTCTCTCTTCTTTATTTGTCAGAACTTGCAAAAAAAGAAAAAGAAAATAAGAGCAACAAAAAAGATGTTGGGTGTTACCAAAAGAAGTCCACAACTCTGTTGCAGGTTTCCAGTCTTTTCAAGGACGGCACCATTGGGACGGACATCAACATTGTAGTGGTGAGCTTGCTGCTGCTGGATCAGGACCCGGTGAGTTAAACCAGATGGACTCTGCATCACTCATTTTTAATCCCTGGACTCTGGTTAACTGATTCAGTCTTTTTTCCCAGCTGGGCTTGACTTTAAATCACCATGCTGACCAGTCCCTCAACAGTTTCTGTCAGTGGCAGTCAGGCCTGGTGGGGAAAGGAGGTAAACGGCACGACCACGCCGTTCTCCTCACTGGAATTGACATTTGCTCCTGGAAGAATGAACCCTGTGACACCCTGGGTAAGACAGAACTCTCTCTAACAAACCAACATACTGGAACCACTCACGGTAATCGCTGTTGTTTCTAACATCAATACACTGTTACAAGGACTAAAGGAGGCCAGTATGACCAGTTCTTTTTCACTGTGAATCATTATTTAAACAGAACTATAAGCAACCACGCTGCTTTCCTTATGGCATTTTACCATCTTACAGCAACAGCTTTCTACACAGAAGGGTATGAAAAGCAGAAACAAAGGTCCTGAGCACAAACACTACCATGATTTATTGTTACGGTGGAGTTAAAGAGCCCGTTCCTGTTATGGCTGTTTGAATAAAAAAAAATGGTGGAAACATCCACCAGTCTGACAGATTATCCTTTACGTTAACAAAGACAACACAAAACTTAGCCAGTTTGGTTAAAAATTTATTCTGGTACATAAAGTCTGAGCCACATTTGATAACAATAGACATTCTAATGTTTCTGGGCCCTCTAGGATTAAACTGCTGCCAGTAAAAGAGCAAAAAACAGGACTACTACTGAGTATTTCCACTAGCATGTCAGTTACAGTAAATCCCACATCTAGGATTATCTTATCCCTAAAGCTGTCAGGTCCACACCTGTCCAGGATGTTCCCCGCCTCTCCTCCATTGGCAGCTTGGATAGCCTCCAGCACCCCCTGAACACACCACGGCGAGTGTAGAAACTAGATGGATGGAAGTCAGGTTCACAAACAGAGGGAAAAACTGCTCTGTAAATTGTCCGGAACCTGTGAGGTTGCACCAGTTCAGTTTGTGTGAAACTCCACTTCTTCATGACATGAGCATGTATATCATCCATATGTGATCTTTGATGCTGGCCAAATCTGTCATAACAGAATGTGCTGAGAATAGCGCAAAGAAAGAAACAAGGTGTTTTTATGCTACACAAAGCTGGCTTGAATTAGATAAATTTTGCTTTTTAAGTACTTGAAACTCAGCTGTTTTGCTTTTATCTTTGCAGGTTTTGCACCTATCAGTGGCATGTGCAGCAAATACAGGAGCTGTACCATCAATGAGGACACAGGCCTGGGCTTGGCTTTCACCATCGCTCATGAGTCTGGACACAAGTATGTTTGACCCAGAAAACAAGATCATCATGCGGTTATAAGATTCTGACGTCTCTCTCCATTCTACAATTGTATTCTATTGTATTGAATTTTACCAACAGACTTTGAGTTAAACTGGTCTTTCATTGTTGTGTGGTTCAGAGCTCAGTTTGATTTATGGTGTGAATATATCCAATGCATTGGGATTAAATGACAAATATAGTCTGAAAAAGAGAGATAAATACACTCTGAAAGGTGACCCCCCCACTTCCTCCTATGCATAAGACTTCATGAAAGAAGAATGGAAACTGCCAGAGGCAGCACAGGTCTTTGTTTATGTGTTATAGGTTTCCATGGGGAACGGAGGTGACATACTATTGATATTAGTAAAAGTGTTCTTTTTCTCACTTCATCCAGTGACAGCTTGTCTGTGTTTTAAAGTCTATATTACTAGTAAATTAACAAAGAGGCGACTGTTCAACATTTCACATGATGATGAAAGAGGAAAGAAGAAATGCCTGAGTATATGCCCCAATCCTTGTTTTTTTCACAGAGAAATCACAGAAATACCACCAGAGTCTTGACATAGTAAATGTTGAACTAAAAATGTATCATTATTAATTATCTTTTGCAGTTTTGGGATGATCCATGATGGGGAAGGGAACCCTTGTCGTAAGACAGAGGGCAATATTATGTCCCCCACTCTGGCTGGTAACAACGGGGTCTTCTCCTGGTCCATCTGCAGCCGACAGTACCTCAGCCGCTTCCTTGGGTATTCCATACAGTCACACACTGTTATAGTGGCCAGGAGGCTGTTGTTGCTCTGTGGCTGACTGGCTCTGTTGGTGTGCTGTGTTCACCAGAACAGCCCAGGCATCCTGCCTCGGGGACGAGCCCAAGCAGATCGGTCAGTACAAGTATCCTGAGCAGCTTCCTGGGCAGCTGTACGACGCAGACACGCAGTGCAAGTGGCAGTTTGGCTCCAAGGCCAAACTGTGCAGCCTCGATTTTGTCAAGGTAGTATGTTCTTCAGATGTATTTGTGTTTTACGTTTCTGTCACTGTTTATCTTTTTTTATTTCATCAATCAACTCAACTTTATTTTTAAAGCCACAGCTAAAGTGATAAAGGGAAATCATTGATTACTTATTAGTTAAGAAGGTTATGAGTGGTGTTAGCGTCTGTCCCTTACATACACTGTTTTATATCAAATAAATCCTAATATGCACAAATCTCTACAGAGGAAGAAGCAGAAAATTGACTTGAGTAATGGAGCTACAATCCCCTGATCCTTCCTCTCACATCAACATGCAGTCTTGGGCATTTTGAGTCTGTTTATGTGAGATGGAAGCTACACTTGTTCTGCCTGAGCACCTAAACCATTAGCTTTAGGAATCATCTCCTTCCAGGATTAGCTGCTCATTATCTCGTTACTAGCAGATGTTACTGGGAGATCTTACCTGCAGGAGACTGTGGTAAAAGCAATCTTAACTGGGAAACACTTGAGGAGTTCTGATGGGAAAGCTTTGCTAATAGCTAGGGGCTGTGGAAGTGAAGATCTCCCCATCCTTTACCAAACTAAAAACTTTGATTGTGCTTCAAGCAAATACTACAGTATATATACTGATGCTCACAATCACTTTTGCATCATCACTGTTTTATCAACCATTAAATATCCACGTTGCTCCAAATCATCGCTGGCTTGTGGTCTGCACATAATCGGCCGTGACTCACAATTCTCTTGGTCTAATCCATAAAATATCAGCAATGAGACAAAAAACACCTGATATGTACAAAATCTTTGCAAAACGAAGCTATACAGTAAGCCTGGCATGGCAAAAGCAGACTAGTTGGCGTTGAATGTTGCTATTAACCAGCTTAAACCACATTCGTGCTAATCGTGTAACTCCTACAATAGATCGTTTAAAGGAGCTCCGTGTCTGAGAGATAGAGAAAGTACCAACTTGTCTCGTTTTCATGCATCCCTTTTCCTACACTGAGACTCACCAGAGACTCCAGTAAGGAGACAGAACATCCCCGGATCATCAAGGGGCTCAAACGGTCTGCTTTGTTGCTCTGCTGATCTGCTGCTAAGCTAGCAGTTTATTAATTAGCTTGATCGTTGTACAGCAACCATAGCCCCCCCCTACACACACATTTGACTCAACATTAAAATGGATTCCATCACTTGAACGGATATCCCACATTCTGGGCGGGGTTGCCTTAATGCGAGCAACATTCAGAGATGTTTATTCACATGTAAATGCTCTTTAAGAAACTACAAGTGCTCCTCTTGGAGGCCTGCTGGGAAATTGACTTTGCCACAACATGTATTGATGGATTTACTCACACAGCGGCGCCTCAGCTACTCCCAGATCTCTCCTATGTTTCCTAACAGGAGGTCAAATGCTACATCTGCATTTCTCAGACGTGTGTACAAGACAGTGGGTGGTAAATGAACCTGCATGTTGATTCACAGTGGATTTGGTAGCAACCTTTCACACATTTTCTCCATTTCTTCTCGGCCCTAAGGGCTCATGTGCTGTTTTTCAGCATGCTGGTGTTTCAACTTTCTTGATATATGGGAAGCAGATCTGCATGAGGGCAAAGA
>JAVQJG010015292.1:0-12325 GCA_036024015.1 Craterocephalus amniculus
AATGTTTTATCGCTGGCCTCTGTAACAGCTTCACATAATAAATCTGCACCAAGGGAGGGGACAACTACTTTGTGTTTGGATGCATAATCTACAATCTACAACAATATATATATATATATATATATATATATATATATATAGTAAATAACTTTCTTCTTTTCAAATATGGTAGATTTCTTTTTGGTTTTTTTGTAATAACACTGCAGCATCATTTCACCAGTAATGAATAATAAGGTATTATTGTATTATTATCTGTTTTAGCGAATACTTCCTTTGTTGTCTATAAACCATCTCTCTGTACAATGCATGGATGTCTCCACAAACACACACACACACACACATATCTTCTCCACTACTCACTAATCCTTCCTCCAAATGCTAAGGGACACCTCAGGGATGAAGAATGCTAGAACCTGAGTGATAGGGGTTTGAGGAAGACATGTTGGGTTTTGGAAAAACAGGAGCAGCCAGTGAAAATATGTGTAGTTTTACTAAAACAACAAAAAGATTCAGGAGGATTTTGTTTTAAAAAGTCTCCTGGACCCAAACAAAGTTTCAGATATAAAGTAATGCAGGTAAAGGACACAATCATTTCAGTGACCTACTTGCACTGTCTCTTTACTAAGATGTGTATTACTTAAAGCTTAAGTGGCATTCAAAGATCAATATGACAACTCTAAATGTTGGTACCATTTGATGCACTTATATTCATTCATTCATTCATCCAATTCAGGGTTGCAGAGGGCTGGAGCTTATCCCGGGAGTTATCAGGCGAGAGGGAGAGTAATAGACTGCATGGATAGGTTGCCAGTCTGTCACAGGGCAAACCGCCATTTATCCACACACTCACTCCTAGGGAGAATTTAAAGTGACCGCTTAAGCTAACATGCATATTTTTGGACAGTGGGAGGAGCCAGAGTAGTCAGTGAGAGCCAACACATACACGAGGAGAACATGTAAACTCCACACAGAAAGATCACTGTTTGGGCCTTTCCCCAGGCAGGGCTCAAACCAGCAACCTACTTGCCATGAGGCACATCACACAACCATGCACCGTTTAATTCGGCATTCAAATGAATAGAACTATCAAGAACACAGGACAATTTCATATCTGCTTTTACCAGGTTAAATGTTTATTTTCTTTCCTTTGATATTCCTTTGATATTTCATTCTAGAAGGCGCCGCTCAGTGGCAACAAATCTGTAATGGCTCTGTCTTAGCTCTCATTATTTTTGTATTGTAGCCGTCTTTTTTCGAGACATCGGTTTCATTTTTGGTTTGTGTAGTAGGATTTTTCATGCTGGTCAAAAGGCTGTGCTACACGGGAGATTTGTTATGCTGTGTCTCCATGGCAACGAGACTTGTTTACCACCAGGATCAACTGATAATGCTCTCCAAACTCAAGATTTCAGTGAAATAACACTTCAAATCCCGAAGGAGTTGAAAAGAAGGAGAAGAGGATGCAGAGCAGGAGGGCAGCAGAGAGAAAAGGGTTGAGATTTAAACCGTTTCTTCCAGCTGTTGTGACGAGAACGTGAAATCGCTAGCAAGCTTCTTGTATCGGACCTGAACAAGCCTCTCACTGAAGATCATTCCTTCCAGCTGCCTGAAGAACAAGCGCACTACTATACTGAATTTCCCTCTGGGATCAATAAAATATTTTTCATTTCATTTCATATTGTTTTTCCATGTAAGGACTTCATTTCCAGTTGGACATTTGGACTCTGAGTGTCTTGGATGTAATGTCTCAATACTTGGAGTTCCACACGCCGAAGCCCATTTGGTACATTTTGGGGAATAGTGCTAGCCTAGCTATCGCGACTATAATGCGAGCATATAGTCTGGCCAAGACTAATACACTAACTGTTTCTCAGAATGGACGGTTGACCCGTCTCTTTTAAATGTCGCTGTTTGTGATTGGTCGAAGCTTAAATCAATCAAAGTTTAAACCAATCACAGCACTCTTTTCTCTGACTGGTGTGTAGCCAGTGGGGCTAACAGACTCTTACCGAAGCCGGTCGGGAGCAAGGCGAAAACTTCTTTCCGTCCAATAAATGCCTCTAAGGCTACACGTTGCTCACATTTCAACTTGAATTTTCCGTTTAATGTGCTCAAAACGGATTCTACCGCCGCGTTAAACGCTCATCGCTGCTCCATGTTAGCTATGTTGACAGTTGTGCTGCCAACGGCTGCCAGTCGTAGTAGCAATACGTCACTGCCTTGAGCCCGGCTTTTTGGATAAGCTCAAATTTGATTGGCTCCCACTTTTTGGGGATTTTGGAAATCGGTTGAATAGGCCTCCTGGCCAGACTATATGGAGTTTGCGAATTATAGTCGCGGTAGCCAGGCTAACAAAGTAGCATATTGTCAGTATTGTTAGATGGTATCTCATTCAAAGAAAGCCCTGACTGTATTTTCCACACAATAATCCACAATAAACTCTAACATAAATAATGACATTTATAGCTTATTCTACTATGGATTACACAAAGAAAATATAACGTGTTACTGAGCTATGAAGAAACTGGAGGGAGGATTGTGGTCCATTACACAGAGTCAGGTTGTTTTCCTTGTCTTTATGCAGAGGTAAGTTATGCTTGTGGCAGCAACACATCTTTGGCAATGTTTTATGTAAAGCACTTTGGATGGTCTTGAACCTGAAAATGTGTTAAATAAACTTGCCTCGCTTTACCTTGCCTATGGTACAACTATAATATTAGAGAGTAAACACAGGCATCTGCAAAAATGAAAAGAATAACGTATGCAAATACTTCACGGAAACTCACAATGGGACAAGTAAGTGCAAAAGCAAGCCATCCTCCAAGCAGTAGTGTCAGGACAGCCAGGGTCACTCGGTCCTGGGTCATATAGACGGGCAGCACAGTGGCCAGCCTCTGAGCCTGTCCCGTCGTCCTGCTATCAGCGCTTCCCCTATTAGCATTAGTGTCACCATGGCTCCCACTAACTGTCTGAAACTGAAGGACAAGAGCAGAAACAAAAGCTCCAATGCCAATTTACTTTGGAATCTGTGTTTATGTTATTTAGTCTCTACGAAGCTGATCGTGGTTTATACAGTTATAAAGTTGTATTTAGAAATGTCTTTGTTCTGTTGTGTAAAATTGCGGTAACTGACAAGGATTATCATTTGTTTCCATTACAGTCATTTACATATTCTCAGATGTACACTACAGTAACGGCAAGTACAGTGTCTCACATAGTGTTGTTGGTAGTAGGAGGCAGAGGAGACAGGAGAGGCAGAAGATCGAGGGGGGATGACTGCCTCACCAGAATGCTGCAGAGAGGCTGGAAAATCTCTCAGCATAGTGGTGTGGGCTAATGGAGGGAGTTCATGATGACCTATAACATAAAACCAACACGGTAACAATGTTTACTGGTGCACAGATATCTCACTTTGCAAGCAATTCTTCTAAATTTAAGTTTAAACCTGGCTCTCTCTTTTTTCTCTCGCATTTTTTTATTTAGTTTTTTGTTCCCGGATCTAGTTCAGCAGCAGAAGTTGCTCTGTGTGTTTGTGTGTCTTTACCTATTAGCAGCCATTGGTTTTTCTTGCTGTTTGTGCTCCCTGATGGGTAACGCACATCAGTGGATGGTGTGATCTCACACTCCCCTTTCTCACTGACCGTCACTCCAGCAGTCATTGGACCCTCTATCCGTGCCAGGGTCAGTCCCCGAGGCTGCCATGGCAACAAAAAGCAAAGAGCAATCATCATATTGTCATCTGGATTCTTATCTGTTCCTTATCATCGGGAACCTGATCCAATGCAGTGTATTTTTGGGTTGTTTAAACAGAAGATGAGAAGGGGAACAATAATACCAGTACTGATATATACAATAAAAACACAATACAAATTTGCACTCACCACTAATGAGACTCCATGGTGGACCAGAGAAGTTGAAGCATAGAGGTGGGAGTTCAATTTTCCAACATAGAGAGTCGGTCTGAAGGGAAGAAAAGCTGGGTTACTTACTCAACTAACTATTGTTCTTCATATACATTTCAGTTACTAAATCCCATTTATCCATCAGTGCATGGACTGCTGTCGGGCTACATCTGGATTCAAACTCACTTGACATTTAAAGCTTGACGAAAGAATTTAAAAGAATTTCAAGCTGAAAATTTTCATAATTTCAAAGTTTTGTGGTTTTCAGGCACCTTCTATTTTCTAATCACCAGGAATGATTATCAACAATAAGCCCAGACACACGACACAAGTTCATGGCAGCAGGTGAATATGTGTATAAAATGTCCCTCACACTAGTTGTGCTTGTGCAGTGGCTTGCTCCTTCACAAACTGATAGCTCCACTTCAAGGTAGAGTGTGCTTCTGCCTGGTTCTTAGCCGAGGAGAAGGTGAGAAACCGTAGTGTTTCCATGGCAAGGGACAGGTGAGGGGCATGTCTCAGTGATTCCCCGGAGTATAGGTACACGCCCACAACAGGGGAGCCATAATTTTGACTCCATAGTACATCACCTGGAAAACAATACAGCAGGGTTTTTAAAGCTCTAATGTTAAGCAGAATGAAAATCAACCAAAACAACATCTGCTTATTCAAATAGTTGAAACAGCACACTTCCACCTACCTGACTCTCTATCAACTGTCACAACAAGACCGTCACCACTTGACACCAGATGGGCCATTTCTGGAGGGAATGAACATAGAGCAGGTTAGTCCTGGAACATGAAGGTTTTCGTTTCATTCGAGGCTTAGGCTTAGTAGGGAATTCCTGGCTCGTTAAAATGCCTGATGTTTAAACACATCAAAATGTTAGAGTATGCTTTTTCACATCTTTCAGCCAATTTATTCAAAACATTGCCAATAAAAGCCTGATGAGCTGCAGAACATTTGTAGTACATGTCTGTGTCTTTGGTTTGCTGCTTAGTAGTCAAATGTAGCTAGTCGAAGCTGATCTGGGACAGATCAAAACTAATGACTCCCTAAACATTGAGCACAAGTGGGGCTGGTTTGCATGCAATGAATGCATTTCCAATAATTCATGTAAATATCAAAGAAGATTTTTCATTACAGAAGAATCCGTAAAAAAATTCTCGAATTCCTGAATCCCAATCACTTAGCTGTCAGCTGGTCAGAGTGATCTGCAAACACAACTTCAAAACATGGATTTAATTTTGAAACAGTGTGTGGCCTGTGGGAAGTAACAAGCTTGTAAAGCTGAAATACACAATGATCTGCTTGCATCACACCATATAGTTATAGAGTCTGTGTAAAATGTCAACAAAGAGTGCAGTCATCAGAAAATAATTTAAATTAGTTGCAATGGCATGTTTGTAATCTGTTAAAGGCATATACCACATTTCAATAAAGTTGTATTAAAATTTTCAGAAATACAGATGTGGAAAGGTTCAAGACTGAAAAAAAACCTTAAAAAACTGTGATAGATCCATTTGGGAATAACGTTTCTAAAATAAAAGAGATTCAGAGAATCTGGATAACTCAGTACATGGGTCTATAAAACATTTATTTAATGCTTGTAATCCTCCAGTCCTCAAGGAGCACTAGCTTAAAAGTAGAAATGCTTCTGTAGTGAATACCTCCCCAAGGCTGAGGAACACTTCATGTGTTAGTGAACCAGCCTCAATTCTGCATTTATATAAAAAAGCATACTAATAAATTCATGAAACGCTTCCATGCTTTAAAGTTCAAACACAATCTATTCTGCAGCAGCATGGTTCTGCAGTGAAAGAGCCCAGATGCTTTCCAGCAGTCCAAACCTGTTACCCACTGAAAGCATTTGGTAAATGATCAAAAATATAAAATAAATAAAAAATAACATAAAAAAAGAGTCCAAAATGAGCTTAAGGCCTCTATCATGAATACCTCTATCAGGCAAAAACCGTTTTCACCTTAAAAAACTGCAGCAAGTAATATTCATAAAAGTTCAGTGTGCTAAACTAGACGCTGCAGGCAGAGTATTCACAGTCATAAAAATCTGCTATTGTCTCAACATGTAAAACGTATCACAAGCATCAAATTTAATAACAAGCTGGCATTTTCTGAAATAATAATACAAAATTTTTATCTCTTAATTTCTATATTTGATATTTTGTTTATTTTTCCTCTTATTTAGCTATGACCAACATCTAAATAAAAGCTTCCTCAATAATGATTTTGCAATCCATTTTCAAGTTTTTAGATTTCCACCAGTTCATTATGTACATTATCAGTTTATTGACTTCAAAAACTGAATATGTGTGCAGGGACATACTGTAGTCTTGCTTCTCATCATAAGGAAGAGCTGAGTAATCATTATATATCGTGCTCCATCGCAGTTCTTGTGTCTTAGTGTCAAACATGGTGACCATGTACTCTGGAAAACAAACCGCAACACTCATAAATATCAGTTCATCCCTCAGCTTCAGGAGATTCTGCTAATGAGCTGTGATGTACCTGTGCGTCCGATGTAGAGCAGAGGTGTGTTGGGGCAGATGGACTCAGAGGAGGACGTGGTTAAACTGGTTTGCTTCTCACCCGTTTCAGGATCCACTACAAACCACACATCCTGCTTTTTTCCTAAAGGTAAACATGGCATTATTTAACTGCAGCAATCAGGCATGTCAAATATTTATACAGCACATCTTTATTTCTGACAACAGTTCTGACCTCAAACACAGAGCTATAAAATACATTTCAGCGCATATGTCACAGTCTTTCAAAGACACACATTGTAAATATCAGACCTGTATAGAGCATGCCATCAGAGCTTCTGCAGGGAGCCGACTGAACCAGCTCTGGGATAGTAAAAGGCAGTTTCTGCAGATGAAGAAAAAACAATGTGGTCATGTAGGAAAATTAAATTTAACTAAATCTGTCACAGATAAACAAATTCAGTATTCCTTACCATCAAGCCTTCCTTGTACTTCCCACCAAGTACATATAAACTGCCATCATTAGGGTCTGGGAGAAAAGCTGGTCTGTACAAAGACAAATAAAGACATTAAACATTAGAGATGTAACGATTCACTCAAGCCATAATTCGATTTGATTCTCGATTTTAAGTTCTCAATTTCCATTTTTTTATCCAACAAAATTAATTTTAGTTATTTTATGGCCAAATTAATTGCCTTTTTCTAATATTTGCCTTTTTCTACCTTGTTTAAAACTGTGACCTTCTTTTGCCTGTTGTACAAAATTATAATTACTATGGATATGGAAATGATCATAAATCTTTTTATGAACAAAAGAAGTCTTATTTGTTTTGAACAACATCTGCATTGATTGCAGTGATGTATTGCATGTAAATCGATTTTCCTTTTTTCTACATCGATTGCCATTTAAACCATTATGAATGGATTTTAAATAGATTTTTGGAGTATTATTACATCCCTATTAAACGCTATCAAAATAATTAACTGTTAAGACGAACTGCGCATTTTTCATTTCATATTTACTTATGTTCTAAGTATAGGAAGCACTGGGTGGACTGTTTAGGGATTTTTCCTCAGGAGACTGACCCAATGGCTTGGCAGAGTTCTGTACTCTCCAAGTGCCTTTCTGATGATTTCTTATGGTTGAGAGTAATGTCAAAGAGTTTTTGAGATACTCAATTTTCAAAACAATTTGGGCCCATCTACACCTGCTATCAATGGGTCTCCGACTAACCTACATGTAGTACTGTAATTTACTGTGGTAATACAGCCCAGTGGTTCCAAAGGGGGTCCCCCAAAGAACACATGGGGGTCCCCAAGGCTTTGAAGACTCAGAGCCATTGTGTTTAATGTCCACATATTGGTCCTATTTTAAGATAAAAAGTAAGGCTATATGTTGTTCATTTAACTTTGGCTTTATCAAAGGACAGGCCTCAGCCAGAATACATCATTCCTTTTATAAAAACATAATACCAGGCATTGTTTCACCAAAGGCTGGGGTAAGGGTTCATAGCTTTTTAGCATGAAGGGTGTCCTCAAGGAAAATAGGTTGGGAACCACTGATTCAGCAGACAATTTCATCCAATGTGACACACAAGCAAACAATTAATGCTGGTTGATCCTCAAGTCAGTTTACCCAGCAACGGTGATGAAACTGATTGACGCAGCTAGTAAGCTAAGTTCAGTGACTAATGAAGTGACGTGTTCATATTCTGGACCATTTCTAAGAGTTCTACTATGTCTGTATCACAAATATTACAAAAGAAGGGGGTCCAAGTACTTGGACAGAAAATGCTCAGTGCCATAAACAAGAAGCCCCAGAAACAACCTGAAACTTAAACATGAGTTCTTAAAGTAAGTAGCCTGCAAACAATCCACCAGCCTGATGTGAAACGTGTGCACTGCAGCACTCATTTTAGCTTTAAATTTAACTCTGTACACAATGTGAAAAGTAAAAGCATCAGTTCAAAGTAAATTTAAGCAAGGACACCACTGATGTAAGGCACAAGCATGTCTTAATCCTGTTGCACTGGCTCTCATCTGAGCCCCTTCCTGATGACTGAGCTGACCCATTTCAATACAGCGCGATGATCAGTTGATATATAGTTAAGACTCCTCGCTTCACCCAACCATCCAAGCCATGTGGCTGCAGATCAGATCATACAATTATAAACCCAATAATCAACAGAAGACTGCTAATGCTCAGATTGGGCTGGTTGTTCCTCTCTATTGTATGCATGAGATTATGCAGGACTGTGGTCTTTGAAAACAGAAAATGTAAGGGATATACACCTATTCTGCACACAAAGCAGAGAGGTGAAGTCACGAGACCCCGGCGGTTGCTAGACATTCATGTTTCAAATAATCTTTCATGATCATTTGATACAAGTCATGATTAGAAGCATGTAATGCAAAAATGTCAATACTCTAAATATAGCTGCATTCCAGTTTGAATAGTAGACAGTATTTCAGGTATGTAAGCAAGACAGAAACATAAACACATTGGGACATTGCAACAAATATGAATTCTACATCACAAAGTAATTAAAGTTTACCTCTAAGTCTAGATGCTGTGGTTGTGCGTTACTTACTCTGTGAGGTAGACGGGTATTTGAATAATGGGGTCTGAAAGAATAAAAGAATAACTTGATGAGAAACTTCTACAAATAGGGAAGAAAGAAAAGTGAACACCACTGAGTGCATGAACCTTCTCTTAAGGTCCACTTGATGTCTCCTGTCTGTTTGGACACAGCATGCAGACTACCGTCCAAGGTGGAAACGAGCAGGAGGGACTCCGGGAGGGTGACTGACCTGACTCCTCCAACCTGAAGGGTTGCAGGAAACAGAGATAGTGAGAGAGAACCTCTATGCCAGCAGTCTTACAATGAGGTTAGTCATGTCATGTATCCCAAGATTTCATCACAGCTTGCCTACAATGTGTGTGTGTGTGTGTGTGTGTGTGTGTGTGTGTGTGTGTGTTCGTGTATAAGTTTATGGTAATGGGTGTGCCAAGCCTTGATTTTCCAAGTCTCTGAGATGGTACTCTTGCTCATTTAGCAGGGTACCCTTAATTTCTTTGCCTTCCTATAAGTATACCCTAAGCTAAAGACACGTATTTGTTCACATTGTGAGGAAATGAAATTGTTTACGCAATCTGTTTGGCATCTTTTTGAGAACAAAAAGTATGTAACACACACTTCGTGGTTGAAGGGGTAAAGATGTGGTCCAAAATTGGTCACAAAGAGTAAAGTCTGATTTAATGAGATCAATTATTTAATACTGAGCTTACAGTGAGATTGTATAATGGGAAACTTAGCAATGCCCCCATAACTGAAACACTTCTGTGTACATTTGTGTGTTTGTGCCATATCCGTCGCTCCCATATTTACTCAATGAGGGTGTCAGTTAGTAGTAAGAAAGTACTCTGAGGTACGAGAAACCAGGCAAACACCCAATTAAGGCCAGCATGGAGACTCAATGCAATTATATCACCTTTCGATAATTATAATAATTTCTAGGCTAAGTCTTGACCCAACTTTTAACACTCAAAAATGAGATTGTGAAGGGGGAAACAAATTTTCAGCACCCACGTTTACGTGAAAACTTAGAAGTGCTGTATAATCTTTACTATCACAGTAATTACATGCGCTGGCGCACCAACAATAAACATACATACCCACTGGCACAGTGAGTTTCTTCAGGCAAATTTGTACGGACTAGTGAGCTAGCAAAACACTTCAAACATCCCACCATATCATTGGCAACTTTACCGGAGCCTTAAAAATAGACGCGGATGCCAGTTGTGGTCTCCGCTGCGCATAAATAGCAAGAGTCACTGCATTCAAAACAAAAACAAACACACAAGTTAATGTACAGAAATTTACCTGTAAAAAATTGCCTTCCCAACACAGCAGAATAGGCAAAAGTAGCAGGCGTCCCAGAGCCTCCATGACCCCTAAAACACTTCGTCTCATGGTCCGACACAAACAGCTATTGAACTAACAACAGAGGTCGAACTCTCTCTTCTTTTCCAGGGCCAGCGTCCATCTGTCACGCAGCAAACACCAGACGTATAACATAGCTAAAACTGCGTGCTTTGTTAACAAAAGTGATAAAAAAGAAAGAAAGTTAATGCAAGGAGTATCGCTTTAAAACCATGACAACCGCTCCTGTCACTATTCTAGATTTCCGTGTTGGGACGGAACTGGTGACGTCAGGGGCGAACTGTCAAGCCGCACAGGGGGTGGGACCGTTTACCTGCTTTAAAGCGTTGGAGCGTTTAGCGAGGACTGACAGGCATTCTCACCAACGAGAGAAGAGATTCTGAGCAAAGGGGCGGTGCCGTAGAAATGGCTGGAACACGTGGAAACAGACAACAGGACGTATGTCAACGCAACAAGAGAGGCCTTTTGTGCAATAGAAAGTGGTGGAGAGGGATTAATTCTTTTTAACACTCACTGTAAAACATATAGCCTAGTACTCATGGAAAGTAGGCCTACCTTTCTATAATTAATGTCCTGCAATACTGCTTTTATTTTCGTTTAATTTGAACATTTCCTACATTTTTCAGGGAGGAATATTTAGGTTTTACTCTTACTCCGCTGTTTTTTTTTATTTTTAAGGGGGTGGCATTACAAATGAACATTTTATCTTATTTGAGGATGGGATGTTACTGCTACATAAAAAAATCAGAACTGAAAAAATGAGAGATAACAGTATGTTCACTCAAAATTGTATTGGGGAAAAATACTAAGTAAAATATCCAGTTAACACATTTAAACAAAATAGAAAAAGAAATACAATTTACAAAAAAATAAATTAGAGAATAAAATTGGAAAATGTAGAATTTATGATAAATGCACTGTGTAGTTATAGGTGCATAATAATAAGGTCCAATATTGTATTAAAGAAGCAGAGTTCAAATTAGAGACTACAGAGCTTCTGTCTGACATAGAAAAACTATTGTATATTGTTTTGTCCAAAGGCAGAAATGATCTCCAGTAATGTTCTTTGTGACTGGGGGGTCTGGATGAGTCTCACGGAGAATGAGCTCTGTCTAGTGTGATTGTAAGGATGGTCAGGATTATCCATGACAATTACCAGTTTGTACGTAATCCTCTTCTACAACCCAGTTTCAACTTGCAGTCTTTGCCTGCAACCAATGACCAGTTTTCCTGATCAGTTTACAAAGTCTGTTCTTGTCATCATCTCTGATTTTATACCTCCAGCAGACTGCAGTGAAGAAAAATACACTGGCAACATCAGATGTAATATCTCAACATCTTGAAGCACAGGTTAATGTATCTCAGCTTTCTTAGGAAAGAAAGTCTGCTCATCCCCTTCTTGTGCAAAGCCAAGCTGTTGGCCTTCCAGTCCAGTCTGCTTTTTATGTTCATAGTATTTGCAGTTCTTCACCATGTTGATATTCTTCCCCAGGGTGGAAAGAGGCTGTGGAGCTGTCCTTTACCTTCTGAGGTTGATCATCATATCTCTGGTCTTTTCCCCATTCAGCATCTGGGGATTTTCACCAGATCCCTGTTCTTATATACACCACCACCATTGCACGTACTGGTGTTTTACTGAAAACTGGTTGCGTTTTACATTTCCCTCTGATTTCTTTGAAATATCTATTCTTGACAGGCTCAGAAAATTTCACCTGCTTTTCTTTGTTGTTTGTTTTTATTATTTTGAAGGTTTTGTATTTAAAAAAAATTGATTATTTATTTTCAGGCTTGGCAGTTGTTATAACCAGTAAAATCAGACTTGGAAGATTTGAATAGCCTGTAACCACAATGTATTTACGAGGCTGAAGTTAGCTTCCGATTCGCAGCTTCCGATTCGCCAAATGAGTAAAGGGCAATTCCACTTAATTATTGACATTTAACCGATTTTAAAGATGATCGTATTAAAAAAATACAA
>JAVQJG010015294.1:0-29898 GCA_036024015.1 Craterocephalus amniculus
TTGAATTTAAATTGTTGGTTCACTTCAGGGAAGTGGAAGAGGACCAGCAGCTGAATAAGATGATGCAAAATCTTGGTAAGCATTGCGTAAAATTTCTACATTAATGTGTCTTGAAAAACAATTAAAAAAAAAAATAAATATAAGATATTATGCGTCTTTTTTTTTTTTTTTTCCTTCCTTTTTCCAAAATGTCTAATCAATTGTTTTTGGGTGAGAACAGGAGTGAAAAAATCCAAAAATAAGCGGAAATCCTCCATCTCAAAACTGTTCAGTCGAAGAAGTAAAAGACGAGATGAGTGATGCTGAAGGGATTCGTTTCCTATTATTAAATTGTCAATTATTTGTGATGGCTGTTTTTAACATTTTTTTTAAGGTTTTTGTATTCAAATACTGAAATATGTGGTGTGCTTATGAAAAGTGAAATGAGATGTCAAACCAGTAAAGAGGTTCACAAAAGTTATGTTTTTGGTTAAAGATTCACCTTGAGTTAATTTACTTTCCATTTGAGCTGAAGTTTTTGTTTTGTTTGTTTTTCACAATGTGTTACTTAGTGCTGTTTCATCGTTAAAACAATAGGGGAAAAAATCTGTGGCACATGCAGCTGTAACCATTTCCCTCACTTTGCATGAACACTTGAGTCAAAAAAAAAGTCACAATTTTTCTTCTTGTTTTAATCATCCTAGGTATGGGTTGACTGGGTTGAGAAAGTTCAATAACAATTATTAGCATCATTAACTCCCTTTCAGGAAGCAAATGGCTTGCAGATTTTTAAACCAACTCCTATGATGTCTGAATTATAGGAAAACACTGACCTTTGCACAGGCGCATGGAAGTAAGCAGAGTGATTGTGTCATCCTTTTTAACAGTTGTGATCCAAAATTCTAAATGTTAATATTTAATACTATGTAATTAATGAGTTTTAACAAACTCAATTGAAATATATTGGATGGAGCTCTGGCAATTAAGTGGGAATGGCTGTGAAGTGTAAAAGAGCCACACATGTTGAGCGGCTGCAGGGTGCCGCTCCTCCCTCTCTCTGTACTGTAGGTGGCAGCCTGGGTATGCTGTATCACAAGGCACAAACTTGAAAATCCAATTTGCCACAGTGCAGACAGTTAATTTCTTTGCTAATTTTATAAATGCTGCAAAAATGTTCAGCTGTGCTGATGCAATAATGTAATGTGAAAGAGGATTAGGTAGAGCAGTAGCTTATGGCTGGGAAGGCTTATAAACTATAGGTTGTATTGAGCTCTCTATCTTCAAACCTGGTTTAATTAAACGTTACTCTTTACTAATATCTGCATCGAAATTCCTCCATACCTGAGCTATTAAAATGTTCAAACGACGCGTGGAGTCGCTCATGTGTGAAAATGGCTTTTCGCTGGGTTTGAGAAATGTACTGTAATGTTGAATCTTAGAAGTGTTATTGAATGCTATGTACTCATTCTCTATTTATAGTATTCTAGAATTTGAAATCTGTTCAATAAATCCTTGAAAGATTAGTGTGTGTGTGTGAGAGAGAGGGACTGAATTATTTACTCCGACATCTTCCTTTGCACACATCCCTGCATTTACACAGATCCTCAAACTCTAACAATCCCTTTTTACAAGCTTCAGCAATGACTGTATGAGTGACTGCCAAGATCAGGGCATCCATCGCCTTCAATGAGAACCAACAACTCCTTTTGCTTTTATAGCTGCGCAGTGATCAGAGCTGCATCAATGTATGCTATTTAATAAGGCCTTTTAAAGATATTACGAATTCGGTGGCGTCAATATTATTCCAGCCACTTCTAAACAACACATCCCTCATTTTGAGATGCATGAAATTGTGATCATGAAGTTGGAACACAATCTTTCTGGCTGAGCAGAGTTGGGGTTCATATTGGTACAAAATGCCATGCATGATGTGGGTGACAGTCGAGACTGAATGTGTGTAATATTAGAGTTAATTAAAGCTTTGCGCCCCATCTACTGCAAATGCTTGCACTTCTGCAATTAAGAATCAAAGGCGAGGGCTTAGTGTCAGGGGGTGTCTAATACATGGGTTTTAACAGGAATGGGACCTGATTTGCCAGGCTCCTAGCGACAAGCATTAACAACAGCCTCAAATTAGAGGGACATTAATATTCATAAGTAAAACAATTCATCCTGTGAATGTGTGATGAAATGGAATCCTCTGAGGTGAGCTCTTGTGTCCAGGCTGCCATCGTTCATTAAAATATGCCATTACCCATGAAGTGCTTAATCTTTATGAAAGGGTGGTAAAATCAGTTTGAACTGCTCTGACAGAAAGGTGGAAGCTGTAATGCTCTCCAGCTCCATTTTAAATATTCATACTGTACATTTTCCTAAATCTGATCATTTCAAGCAATATGGGGTAAATAGTTTTTGCTTATGCACAGGGCTTGTGGTGATTTAGCTGTTTGTACGACAACAGTCTAAATTTTTCTGTGTTTTTGTCTTATTCCTGCCCCTGCCACTAGCCTGT
Organism: Craterocephalus amniculus; assembly: GCA_036024015.1. Classification (NCBI taxonomy): domain Eukaryota; kingdom Metazoa; phylum Chordata; class Actinopteri; order Atheriniformes; family Atherinidae; genus Craterocephalus; species Craterocephalus amniculus. The sequence goes on from JAVQJG010015294.1 coordinate 2,492, forward strand.
AATTATGATCCTCGAGGTAATTTTATCAGGCTCATTAGCTCTGATGAGTAAACGAGAAGTGCGCTAATTTATTGGCCATTGAGGCTGTAGATTTTATTCTCATCAGAGAGATCATATTTGTGTAGAGACAGAGAAATACTGTACACATAATACTAAGCTCCAAGAGCAACACCAAGGACAATATTTGTGACATGGAGGATGACTAATTATGCTCTATATAGATAGTTGTACATTTGCTAAAATTGTTTCCAAACATGTCATTGTCTCTTTTTGTTTTTAAGAGGGATTTTAAATGAAACCTATTGTTTGCATTCTACCGACTCTTGTGAGTTTATCTTTCTGCACAAAATTAGATTCTCACACCTCTGCAAAACAAAATTGCATTGTTTTGTTCTCTGTTCAGTGGAGATTATCCATTTTCTGTGTCAGAGAATGTGTTAACGGAGTGCTGTAAATATGCTCACAATTTCCAGTGTGTAGAAATTTGCATTGAGGGGAAATTATGCATGCTGGCTAGTGGAAATGAAATGTATAAAGTGCATGACTGGTAGACTTGACAAGTGCAGCTTTCATCCATCTCAAATGAATAATTTTCACTTCCCTTAAACATCCTTAATCCAACCATGTTATCAGCAGGCATGCAGGATTCTGCTAGACTTTCTCCTTAACGGCACAGCAACTTTCAACTTGCCAGAGATTCTGCTCTGCAGTTGCTTACCACATGGTCTTAGGGACTCACTCTGATCCTTTCCTGCTGGTTTTGTGGATCAGTAAAATTCCTTGAAAACACAATATATACATAACGCAAGTCTTAATAGATAGCAGAATGTCTCACTCTACCCTCCTCTGTGCTGCCTCAGAGGTTGACTTAATGCGCTGTATTTTACCTCTGATTCACATTGGCAGAGAACTCAGAGGATGGTGTCTAAACACCCTATTTGCTCGGTGGCCCTTTGTCCTCTATTTCGAATTTTACTGACTGGCCCTTCCTTGCTCGTGTAATATGGTTTGGAATTTCATATGCGGTAAAGGGATAGAGTAGGATATTCATGGTAAATGACTCATTTACAGCTTTTTTGCCTTATTTTTAGGGACATTTTCTTGCCGGTTTTGCTGAAAAACATACTTGTGACGATACTATGTTGTGGAAAATACCTTGCTAAACATCCCAATCCTATTAATACATGCACAGTGCCATGTTCTCTATACTGACAATAAACAATGAAATGTGTAATTGGTGTTTATGCTGCTAATCCAGGTGATAGCCTCTAATATGAAGGGTTACCTGGCTATTTTCAATATCCACTCTCTCAGAAGCCTCAGTTTGCGATAAGAATATTAACCTCATCAATTTCAGGTAACTTTCAACGCTTTAACATCTTGTCTTAAAGACCTACGTGTTAGCAGGAGTCTCAGCCTTGGCATTTAGTGACATTTTAAGCCTTTTAACAGAATCCAGACAGGGATTTGCCGTTTCCACCAAAGGAAAATAATTTATATCCTCCTTTCTGAGAAACTGTGGGTAGAGGGATTAAATGCACCAGAGAGATTTGTATGTGGTGCAAGTAAAACAATATTGTGACTCGGTTAATACATTTCCTTTCTGTCTACTTTCATGCTTTGAGGAAGTCAGGAGCTGTTACTCATGGGGAAGAAGTTGGCTTTGATGCTTTTCTTGTTGAAATTTTTTTTTCCAGGTTTTAACTGTATAGGTCAGACAAATCACTGTTGTGAACCTGAACCCATCATAAAAATGAGCTATGAGACACCCTGGGAGTAGTCTGACCAAGACAAATTATTTTGCCCCATCCGAAGTAAAATTCAAGACATAATTATGTCACATGCGAGCACACTCATAAAATAAAAAGCATTTCTGAATGAGATTTTTGTAACACAAAAGGGCTTTTCTGCATGTTGGATATGTGGACTGTGCATCGGCGTGGTGGCTGCTGTGTAGCGGAGACATGCGGGGCTCTGTTCTCTCTGTGGGCAGGCAGCTTTGATGCACTGCCTCTCTTATCTCATGCCTGGCAAGGTTAATGAAGTGGTGGCACTTTTGGAGGAAGTAGAAATGGGATGAGTAGCAAAGACCAGAGGAAGCTTGGAGATGAAACGTCCAGCTCTTAGCGGCTGTAAGTGGCAATTTTTGGTGAATTACATAGACAATAAGAAGGGTTGTCATCCTCTTAAACACAACAGTCCTCTGAATCAGGTTGATTGCATCTCTTTCAGCCTGTTTCATACGAAATTACATTAAAATTTTGGCATCTGTTGTAACTTGATCTGTCAAACATCTCTTTTAAGGCCTTGCTAGTGCTCTTATTCCACATTTAAATCATTTTTTGCGGCCTGAATTGTATTCACATGTAGACCCACGTAGCGGAAACTCAACATCTACAAGGTGAAATGCTAAACAGAATATTTTATGTGCTTCTTTGAGTGTCACATCATTCCTAATTTGAATCAATATGGTTTTCAGCAGGGTGTACTCTCCTGTAGTCCTTTGAAGGACATGTGAAAAACCACTGTGCCTTTGATAGCAGCAACAAGTCCAACATAACAAAGACTTGGTTTATTCTATTTGTCAAGTGTCATGGAAGTTTGCTGGTGGTCACATCTAAAACAGAAGGGAAAAAATTGCCTTCCTAATATAAATATAATAACAGCTGATGTACTGCTAATGCTCTGTATTCCATAGCTTTTTGGTTTTAATGTTCCAATTCCCTTTGCATCTATAAGAGCTAATAGGTAAACAGTTCTGAATGGAAGGAATGAGGCAGGTCTACATGCCGATGAATTAGCATATAGATGAGTTCATCTCATACAAATAGTGCTCTTTTGCCCAGAAGTCCCTGTGCTGAGCAAAAGATCATGTATGTAAAGTATGCATGCAAAAAAATGTAAATTAATCCATTTCAGTCATCATTCAATCAGATTTTTTCCCCCACCCTGTCCCTCATTTGTCCCTCATTGCTCAAATGTCCAGAAATATTGAGAGGGCGGTCAGACCATTCCCACCCACGCAGTTTAATTGTTTAACAGAGTAAAAATGAGGAAAATAAGTCAAACAAAAACAAAAGGACAGCTGAGATGAATATTTTGTTAGCTACAAACAAGCACATACATCACTGCTTGTAGATGACAGAAAGACTAAAAACAATTTTCTATAAACAAAGACCTCAGTTTCATGATGCTGTCATACTCTAAAGCAAGAATTCCATAAAAGGCATGCCATTGACCGTATGTTTTGTATTTGATCCTCATTATTGTAATTCCATAAACAAACACTGCCTCTGTGAAACATAACTATTTTATTACATAGCTGTTGTTAATATGCTAAAAGAAGCTTATAGAATTGGGTCAGCTAATTAAGCAATTAGCTTATTTCAGCTCTGTGGTCAGGCTGTTACTAATCTATGGCATTGTGAGCTTGGATCTGCCAAAACCGAGAGGCTTGCACGTCTGTGTTTTCCATCCCGCCTGACAAAGGATCATGTCTGAAGCCTTCCATGCACTCAGCAGAAAGGCAGGGGACTCGTCTCCGCTCACTAATACTCGCGTTTCTCATGCAAATCCCCTGCACTGAATGGGTTGTTTATTGTCTAGTTAAGATACTAAGACATTTATGTAATGTTGAAGTGTGTGCTCTCTGCATTTGTAGCTGTGTTAACACACATGAAATCCCAGACAGATTACAGTTTGATAGTATTTAAAGCCATGATGACTGTTGGTGGCTTTTAGCAGAGCCCATCAAATGGCTTCATATACCAAGCATCTGTCAAAAGGCAAAGTTAGGCAGGGTGACACCGGAGATGGAAATACTGCAGATTATTTGTATTATAGGGAAAAGTCTTGTTTAAAACCCACAGACAACTGTATTTTCTTTTCTGGTAAGTTTGTCTGTGGTTTCTTTTAAAAAAAAAGTGTGTTTAAGCCCTTATCAAGACATAATTTTGCAATAAAACAAACAAACATACAAATAAACAAACTACCACCTTTTTATCAGCATGATCTCATGGCCATGTGTATGAATTGCACAGCACTTTGGACATTTTCATGTATCATTTATTTGTATTTTATATAATTGTACTAATCTGGTAAAGTCTTTGAAACATTGTGTATCTTAAGTAGTGTTGGGCAAGTTAGATTAAACATGTAAATAGTTTGTTTATGTTGTATGTTTCTTTGTTACTTCCAAAAAATCACTCCTTAGAGCAGTTACATTATACTAAAAGTAACTTTTTACTTGAGAAAGTAACTATTCCATTACTTTCATGCTTATAATGTTCAATTGTATTCTCTTAAACAGATTTAAATTAATCTGAATGTTTATGTATAATAAAGGGGCAAATTATGCTTGACTAATGACTGAAATGGAAAATTAACACAATAAATTACTAACAAAACACATCATCGCTCATATATACTCAGGATGGTTGGATATTATAGCGGAGGGCTTCCATAGGATTAGAATTGCTTACAGCCAGCACAATTTGTTTCAGGTCATAATGAACATTTCAAAGGTTTTTTTTAATCAGTGAAGAAAAAGTATCGTCTGCCGTTTAACCTAAGTAAGGTACACACAATGCAATATCTTTTTTACTGTTCTTATTGAAAGATGACCACTGGAAAATATTCATGGCAAAATCTTTGGTTGTGACTCTAAAACAGTCACACTGGAATAAATGTAATCTCGTGACTGTAAGATATGTGTGTCGTTTGATTTGACAGTTTCACAAAAAAGGCGACAAACAGTTTTCAACAAAACAACTTTTGTTGCACTGATGACATTTCCACTTCTGGCATGACATGACCAAAGTGGAACTCAGTGTAATGATGATCATTGGGAAGATGCATCAAACAAGATGCTACACATCAAATCCATACAAGGCAAACCTAAAACTAATATTTCATACAAAGTTTGCAGCACAGCTTAAGAGAAAGCACAATACCAGATGGCCTGTCAGTATTCCTTCAGATCCAAAAATTACTGTTTCATTTTTATCCTCCAGTTCTTGGAGAATATCCACTTATTAACCATGTAAATTATACAAAGTGGTGCCCACAGTAAGAGCTTGGATTAAATATGATGTAGTATATGTCAAAGGAAGAATGACATATTTGAAAAATGTGTCATTTTTCACATGCAAAAAACTAATTGCATGTGTATTAAGAGATATGGAAACCATATAGGGACTTCAGAAAAAAGAAAGATGTAGCAGAAATTCTACAATTAGAGAATTCAGACGACTGTTGTTTTGATGTGTACTTATTTTGACTTTTTTTAAAAACTACATATTTATGAGGCACATATGTTTGTTTTTTTTTAATCAACCTTGTAATATGACATATATCCAATATTTTTAGTGTAGCATGGATGTATATGTGGGGGAATAAGAGGGATGCTTGTAACTGCAGTGCTTGGATTATTCTTTTGGTTTTTTAACAACTTTTTGTGTTGTGATGTAAAATGAATCCAGTGTTAAAAAAATATGCTCTACCCAAATAGAGTTGCATAACACTGTTTGTTCCAAAATGTACAATTTTGCTGGAATATCAAAATCAGAAGGTGACTTTATCCTCTCAAAGCAAATGTCAATTTATTTGTGATTGTAGCAATGGACCATATGAAATACTAACAGCAACTGAAATATTACCAGTGAGTATGTGCAGAATGAAAGTAAACTTGGACGGAAAAATTATCACAACCCCCAGTCAATCTGAATCTAGCGGCTCATTTGATGTAAATGCAGTCTAAGTTTGCCTTCTGACTGTATCTGGAGGTTTTATGGCAAGAAGTTAATGGTGAATACATTAGCAATGATTTGAACATCTTCCTTTCATATTCGGCCCGAGTTTTGTTCTCCAGCAGCAGTTTAGTATTAAATAGGATTCAGTGTAGTTTTTGCTGCTTTCCTTGGTGTAAAGTCTGCACATTGTAGATCATATCTAAAGGGTAATGCAATATGAGAGTTTAAGCTTATGGTACACTTTATTAGTGCAAACAGTTTCACTAAAATTGCAAAAGCAATACTCTCCTCATCATGACATCGGTTCTGGATTAAGGATTATTTTGCCATTTACAATAGTTAAAAGGATGTATTGCTCTAAAGTCTAGTATATTTTAAACTATAGTATACTAATAGCATTTTGATGAGAAAAATCTGAGTGAGAAGTGTACTTAATTGAAGGAAAAGGCTTGAAATGCATTGTTAACGGGTCAGAGAGTCACCACTTATGGTCATGATGATGATATGCAAGGTGTGGAAATGCATTTCCAATCTCCCTGCTTGAGCCCATCAGTTTCCATTCAGAAGTGTATGCACTTGTTCATTAAGCTTATGCATATCATCAACTGGTGCACTCATTCTATCAGACAGATATGGCAGGGATAAAATGATGTGAAGGATGGAAATTCAAACAACCATTCTCATTTGCAAAGGTCATTAAAGCCTGGCATACATTAGAAAATCTGCTAATTATGAAATGGCTTAACTCCACATTCAGTGGGATTATGTCTCCTCATTTAGAGTATGTTGATCCCCTCCCTTACTCACCACAAGACAGTTAATGTATGGGACTTGTGGCACAGAACTAATGTTCCCAGTGCTTGTCGGTCATCTTAACTGACTGTAAGAAGTCCATAAAAGTGGCTGTCTTGTGCTGAATGAGGATCTGAATCAACATAACAAGACAGATACAAGTTTCAGAGTCGCTGGGAAAAATTGTTGTACTGACGACTAAGTTCAGCTACTCATCCTTTTTATTTTACAGTACATCAGACACATAGAGCTAAGTCCCCCCCCCAAACACATCATATCATGGAGTCTAACTCTGCTGTACTCAATATTACTACCTACATTTTATATGTCAAAGAGGTTTTCTGAAATAATCAGCCTAGAAGTTTGTTTATACCCATTTACCTTCCTAGATAAACATTTGCACTGTAAGGCATAATATACAGAATTGTCTTATAGAAACCATTCACAAAGTGATGTAGAAGTCTGATGCTTAAACAACTAATAATTTATACGATGTGTGAGGTTTGACATAACTAAAATACAATTTTATGTCATTGTTATGTCAATGTTGTGGACAGATATACAAGATATATTTATTTTATATAGTTGTCTAAACTAAATAAATGTTTCATACATGATCTGAATTAATTAAAAAAATTCATTTATAAAGTTGTTTACACAACTTCATAATTACAATCTTTTAAAACTAAAGTTTAGGAAATAGAATTGAAACATTTCATTACACCCAGAAAGCGATCTAGAAATGAAATTTATTAATTTTTTAAACATTTATATTTAATTTTTTTTATTTATTTGTTTCCAAACCATTGATTAGCTGCTGTTTGGTTGGGTTAGGGTTTTATGTTGGACCTGGATGTGCCATAATACACTAGCATTTTAGATGGATGTATTCTGAACACATACTGGTAGACTAAAACGCTACCCTTTTAAACCATAAATTCAAAGCTGTTCTCCCTGCAACTGGTTTTAGGTTATATGTAAATATAATTGGGCTGAAAATCCTTTTGAATCATTCTTGAAGTGTGTCATTACATAAGAGAGCATACAGTACCGAGCCATTAGCATACACAGCAAGCAGAGCTATCATTTTCACATTGGCCTACCAGGCTAATAGAAAAATACATTTTCCTTTTCAAATATTTTAAAATACATTTCCCTCATCTGCAGTGTGTTCATGGACATGAGTTCTCTTTTGACCAAAAACTTATGAGTTATATTTGTCACAATGCTGTGAAGGAAGGATGCAAAGGCTAATCTCAAGCAAAAAAATCAATGATTTATCAAACAAGACCCTGAGAATCTGAAAACCTGTTTCATTCTGTTAAAACTTGTTTGTGAGGAGACAGTCGTACAGTGTCACTAACATCTCTGAAGAGTGTCTAAAGAGGAGAGCTGTGTATGTGTCTTTTATATCTGTGGGTTGGAACAGTGGGATTACTGACAAACAGTGGTCAAACCTGATCTCTTCAGTATACCGAAGATTGGCTTGATAGGATTAACCTGATCTGGTCAAGACACAAGCACCTCTCTAAATGATATTAAAAAAAGGCATAAAACATTTTTCATTCAAACAAATGGTTTAATATAAAATTGTTAGAATGTTTCAGATGCTTCTGCCAAATGTGCCTGTTTAGTCCACCAGTCATTCAGGTCATAGACTGTGATATTAGGGGTCAAACCCAGTGACTGTAGAAAAAATGAACAAACCGTAAACCCACGTTCTTAAAGGAGCATAGCGCAAGTTCTAGCTTTATTCCAGAAGTCTGCCCCCTCAAGTCTAAGTCAAGCCAATGTTGTGTAAGCGCCTGGGCCGCTTCAACTTCGAATTTGTTGGTCTTTATTTACCTGCACTCATTCCGAGTCAGAGTTAGATGCACAATAATATATAAAGCATAGCAAAACTAGCATACAGGTAGCCAAGTGCTAACAACGGCCATGAGCTTTTATTAGCTTGTATGCTAACGGAAGGGTTAGTTTTACATACTAAAAATGTAGCATTGCAATATTATGTATCCTGATTCCCATCAAACATCACATTTACCTTTTTAGTAAGCAGATAGCCAGCTGATGGTCCTGCTTTATTCCGAGAGCAGTTCGGAGCTCCCTCTATTTATAGAAAGCTGCTCCGATGTTGACTCTCGTTTTACTCCTGTAGCGGCCAAACTCCAGTCGGGTCCTTTTCTTTGTTGTTCAGGAGTATATTGCTGTTTGAGAGGCACTTGAGGCCGCCGGTCTATTGTTATCCATTTTTAGTCGTAAATGTTGTCTACAATATGATGCTCTAATGGCAGCAGAGTAAACGATGCATTAAAGGCAGGGGCCAGGTTAAAGAGCACCTGCAGCGCTTCAACTCACATGCGCGCCATGAGGATTCGAGTCCGAATCCCACTCAATGAGCAGCAGAAACAGCACTAAAGAGGCGGCTGAGGTGGATGGAGATTGGCCCATCCTACACATCACGCAATTGTAAGAGGATAATGATGAAAGAAAATAAAAATATTTAGAGTTTTAACTTGAGCAATGCACCTTTAAGTCAAGTACTGACCAAAGTTTGTATTAAATATAATGGTGAAAAAGCAGAAAAGTTTTAACTTTCTACTGACTTCCAGCGAATGCAGCATAATTTAAAGTTTAGTGGGGAGATCCCGAGGCTGGATGTTCCTACTCTGTGCTGGAAGATTGATGCAGAAATCTCCGGCTGTTCCGAACGGGTAATTAAATGACATTTTCAGACCTGTAGGGGGCCCATACAAAGTAACTGTAATATTGTTTCAGAGATCTTCAAGGGTGATTGTGACTTCAGACATCTAAATATATGCTCTCAAGCAAGATTTTTTTTCTCTATATGTCCCCCTTGAACTGAGGAGTTGAAGAAAAAATTATACAATTAATTTAGTAAGTAGTTACTTTGTGAAACCACAGAAGAGTAATGATAGATTTTTTTTATGTTGAAGCAGGTCCACTGTACCTGCATCTGCATGTGTCTGAACTTGGAAAACTTTCAGATCCAACATTAATTTGATTATCCAGAGGCTGAAGGCTTCAAGTTGTAGTTGACATTATAGATCTTCAATTTTTGGTTTTGGACAGAAAAGCCATCACTCTGTGACATTCCTGCCACATTTAAATGTAGGCCCTGAAATGGCAGAATTAGGATATTTTTTCAATATTTCTGTCCAATCAAGCTATACATAATCACCCAAACGTTCCCATGTTCTCAAAATATGGTTATTTCTCTGGACTCTGGAAACCCATTAATCCAAAATCTGCTTAAATATAGCACTTTACTAACTAATGGGTGACATCATGCTTGCGACATACGCTTCTTATAAAAATACAGATAAGGTAAAAAAAACCAAAACTTATTCAATAGTACTGATGAAAAGCTAAAAGAATGAATATTATGAAATCATATCTCTGACAGAATATAACTTTTCAATATTGATTTTCGGATTCTTTTGAACATTGGTAAATATGCAGAAAGTATTTATAACAATGTTTTCATTTTTTTACATAAATTGATCGAACTTATTTTTTTCACTGGGGGAATAATTACCAGAAAATAACATTTGAGGATTCTGAATTGTCAAATAGATTTCATCCTCCAGCTTTCTTTTTTTCTAATTTATTGTATCTTTGACCTCATTCTTCTACTAGTACTCTACTATTGACAGTCCAATTCATGGTTAATCTCAAGACTTACCTCCAGTAACACTTGTCACAGTCGAATAAATGACTGAGGAGCTTCTTTATGAATTTATTTTTTAATTTGGAAGATGCTCCTCGTGGGCTGGATGCACAAAATGCTGTAGACTGGACCTTGAAAATAATCTCCACACTGTAGACCTTGTTGGATGAAATCACCCTGAATTTGATCTGTTTAATAATCCAATTGCCATTAAGACAGGCAGTAGTGCTAAGATCTATAAAAGGTTAATAAGCCTCAGCTGCAGTGTGTTTCTCTTGGGTAAATGTCACTTAGACATAGGCCACCATGGGTCAAGATCTCCCCCCAGATCTAAATTTAATCACATCGCATTGCCTGGCCCTGTCCTCACCCTCATTAGTCCTTGGTTTGTGCAGGAGTATGATCTGCCCTGTTTTAGCCCTGGCACTCTCCTTCCAGCCCCCGACTCTGACCCGGACGTGCCATCAGACAAACTCAAAGCTGACTTCAAGTGCACCAATTCAATAGATCTATTGTAGATTTGCATGAAATTGTAGGTTTGCAGTGTCTTGCACCAGGGGATGCGATGGAATTCGTCGTTACCAGCAAATTGTGCAATCTGCTGGCATGGCTGTCACCTGATGCAGGCCTGTGCCACCTGTCGGTCCACCCCAGATAATGGCAGGATGACCGGAATGATTCAAGCAGCCGTCTCGTCTTAATTATGTCCTCTGAGTTTAATTAACTAGCTCATCTATTGGCCAAGAGGAAGAAAAGGAGGGAGGGGGGGGGATAAAAAAACAGCCTTGAATTACTTCAAACCACAAGCACCGAGACAGAACAGATCATCATAAGATTATTGTTTTGTTTAAAGCTGTTGAAACTCATGAGGTGGATCAAGAGGAATAACTCCTGAGAGGCTGTGTATGATTAGAATGGAAACATTTCCATATTGTTTGTGGGAGGACCGGAGGGAAAAAACTGTCATACGCTCTCTGAGTATTATGAATATGTCCCTTATTTTACTACTTTGTGCTGAAAAGATGTCATGGTGCAAGGAGTCCATATGGAACAGAATGCAAAATCATTTAGTTCTGAATGTTAATATGAATTACGTACAAAATGGGTAATAATTCTTCTGCCCTACAGAAATGATTAACATAATTCTGATAAATAGGCAGATGGCAGAATGTGTGAATTGAGGTAGATTTATCTTAATTAATATCTTGAACCCACTTGGCGAAAGGTAAATGGCTCCACCGGGGCCAGAGATGTTCCTCTGTCTTGTGTGTGTATCTTGCTTATGGCCTGACATGTAGTAGTGGCCTGAGGATATTAAGTTGCTCTCCAGGTATGCATCAAACCCAGGCAGCCTACTGATAATGAACATATACCTGGGCAAGCACACACATACAAGTTATCCATCTCATGAAATATCCCACTTTTACACCACAAAAAACACCTTACTGTTTTTGTTTTTTTTTCCCTTTTCAGCTGCAAGAGGATTTAGTCACAGCTCGATTCATTGCTAACGTTCATCATCATTTTCCCATGGATACGTTACTGTAAGCTCAAATTTCTTGGTTTATTGCTGGTGTCAAATGGTGTGAATTTCTTTTACTCATCACAAATTAAGGCAATTAAAATGTTAATTATTACACAAAGGAATTCAAATAAATTGATGTATTGGCATTTTTTAATTAATTCATTCGGGTTCCTACTGTGTTGGGTAATTATGCTTAAGTGTTTAATTACATATTTTGATGGGATCCTCAATTACTCTGGCGTAATAAAATATCATTAGTCCGTCTCCCAGGTTCTAAGCTGCGGAGACACACAGTATTAGCCGATGTATTTAAATAAAGTATTTGATTACAGGCTGGTTGGGATATGTGACAGGTCTAGAACACTCAATCTCCACTAAATCTCTGTTAACCTGGAAGCCACTCTTCAAATCAAAGTTTGACACAACGACAAACAAACAGTGTTTAATTTACATATTAATTAGTGGCGGGCTATCAGCACGGGTGATGAATTCAAATGTGTGGCCCTTTTGTTGCGGCCCCTTTGACTGGGAACCACAGTGCCGCCTTGCGGGAGACTCGGCTCCCAACCTGGCAGAACAATGAGAAATTACCCAGACCTAAAGGCCAGCAAAAAGCCTCCCTATCGCAGGCGTGATAGGTTTTATTACTTGGCGAGGGTAAATATTCAATATCCTTCCGCCGACTGTGTTTTACAAATCAATTTGCAGTGTCACAACATCAACTGCAAATATATGCAAAGCACAGATAAGTACCTAGTTGTCACCCATCCAGTGCTGCTCAGTCAACCTCCTCTGTCAGAAAGCTATAAGAAACGATAGCTGCCATGAGTTTGCTTTACGAAATTATCTTGTTTAAATCCTCTAAAGGTTATTACAGTTATGCAAGTGATCCATCAGTTTTCCAGCTCGGCATTACAGTGCAATGGCAGCACTGAGCACATTTCCACTCTGTGTTCTGCAGGCTTTAACACTTCAACATGTATTCTTTTTGAGCATGTTTTACATCTTCTTGAAAGGAACAAGGATCGTTGCCAATGGCTCAAAGGCAAGATCCTATAATTAGAACACAGTTCAGTTGGTTAGCAGGTAATTTACCTTCAGGGTAGATGTCTAATTATTGTCTTTGAAAAGCTAATTTAGCGTCAAACACTTCAGGTGTCTTTTCCCCTCTCTTTAGCAAAGGGAAAGGTATCCTGGAGCACTGTGGGGTCTGAGCCATCTCTCCCGCCCGGTGCTTTTAACTACTTTATGTTTACATGGCTGAATCCGAAAAAAGAAGAAATTAAAAGTGGTACGACGCGGCTTCTCCTTTTGTTTCCTTCAGCAGGTGTGCAGGCCTTTTATGAGAAAAAAGCACCAGCCCTTGACCCACTGCTAAGTGCTCTTAGCAGGCACACCTGATTGCTGCCAGATGGTGTTTGTGAGTGACACCGGTTCCCAGCAGAAGCAGGCCCAGGGAAACGAACACGGTTGAATCTCTGCGGATCCAACCAGCCTGGTTACCTGACGGCATATGCTCTGCTGTGGCCTACACCTGCTGAAGGATGCCGTTTACACCACAGTCCCTGGACTCTACCTCTGAAAGGGCTGTTAATCACAGCTCACCACTCATTCAGGCACTTTTAAAACCAGTAAATAACTTGCTAACAGGGAAGGGTTTCCTCACTTGAACTTAACATTGTTCCTTTATGTAAGTAAGACATGCGGTAATGTTTTTGTTTGTACATTTATTACACCATTTAGGAGATTCTAAAAGCTGTTATTCTACAGCAGAATAAGTACACAGCCAACTTTATTCATTCATTTATTTATATTTTTTCCCCTTACATGTTGACGAACCATGCAGAAACAGGAAATTGATTACCTTGGTCAAATAGCAAAATAAGCTATTCATTTTGTTATAAGTTCAAGATGACAAAGTACAATATATGACCAAAACATGGTTCATGTTAATAAAAAGATAATGAAGCCATAAATAGAGCCATAAATACTAACTAAATTAATAATTAAGATTAAAGTTTCCATGCTGCATTGTCATCATATGTCTGATTTAAATCCTAAACTTGAGGGTGAGTGGATGATGGTTGGAGAAGAACAAAATAACCATTAGCTTTGTGCAAAATTTTTATTGCTCGATATACTGCATTTAAGAAGAATATAATGTTGTATTGGAAGGATTAAGTGCTTTTGGGCCGTTTTTCAACTGTCAAAATACATATTTCTAATTAATAATGACAAACAGTCCCATTTAAAAGTGTATACCTACAGTATAGACTCTCCCAGTAAATCCACCAGAAACTTAGATTTCTATATAAAGTAAATCCCCATTTCTGCCACTAATTGCTACGTAGTTTTCCAATTTTGCACTTTATTTATTCTAATTATATATTTGCATTATTGTAATTTATCTGTGTAGATATTTTCCATTTCCTATAAGACATTAATCACCCTCCCCCTGGCTCTGACTGAGTGTTTATTCCACACTGTGGTATATTCCAGCCACACCAGCAGGAACTGAAGGACAACATTGTCCACAGCCACAGGGATCAGTAACAGGTCCGCTGCTGAAATATGTGCAAAGTGTCAATAGTCTGGAGCCACTCTGTCCAACTGGAAGCCATTGAGCTGCTAAAATAGAACCGGTGATTAGGACGCAGTCACCCCAGTCAGTGCCAATTCAGATGTCCTAGCAACCCTGGGCATGGCAGTTTGATCTGCCTTGCTGTCATTGATTCACAAGGCTTCCAGCTGGAGCAAAGATCCCCATTGAAGCGTGAGATAGAAACCTCTCCATCTTGGCACATCTTGGCTGGCTCAATCCCCTGCAGGCCATTAGGGATAGAATATGTTGTTTTCTTTTTTTTTTCCTTCTCCAGAAGAAAAATACAGTCTGGCTCCATGCTATAACAGCCATTACTTAATTGTGCCGGATTTTCCGAGCAGAGTGTTGCTTTAATTAAGCAGCTAATTGCAATGTAGCTCTTGATTAGCTTTGGGGGATGGGAATGTTCAGACAGGCTGATATGTTGTGCACACTTCAGAATCATTTACAGAAATTGAAGCTAATTTCGCTCTCTGTCTATTGCTGCATTAATTTAATTTGGGTTGCTTTTAGCTCATTAACACTTCTAATTAATACGTTGACATCACTATTAAGATGTCTCTTTGAAACTGCCGTCTCCTGATAATCAGGATAGAAGAGGCTGACGGATGGAGTGAGAAACTGACTGGGGAGAATGTAGAAAACTGTCAGACTGAAGGGGGAAAGACACTGTCCTCATTTATAACCCCCTTAATGCTTTATGATAGTGGACACTAATAGGAGACTGTGGCAGGTGAGGTGACTAAATTGGAAATGAAAGGAATACTGATTGTTTTAAAATTTGACTGGGGTTACTGTGTGCGCACACGCATGTGTGTCAGATGCTCTTGGGAGTTGGGGGTGGAGGTGCGTCAGGGCCAGATGCCATACACAGCTGAAGATCACGCCTGAGTAACTGTGTTTGGGTTTGTCATTTTAATGAGCAGAATTTAGTGACTATGGGCTGGTAGCGCCGTGTCAAAAGCCCCATTGCATTACCCTCACTTTAACCAACCTCCACTCACTAGTACATATGTGGCGCAATTTTCTCCATGTGTGATCTTAGATATAAAAATGCTGTTTTTAGAATTCATTTGAATTTTTCTGTGGACAGTGTAATGTATTTTCACCTCAGATCACCCAATGAAATATAAAGTATGATAGTGATAATCACAGTAATAATAAAACAACTATTTCTCCTGATGTATTCATAGGTTGAAATATATTAATAAAATCTAATTCCAAATATTTACTATTTAAACAACGGGATGTCGGAGAAATTAGAGCTCAACTATCCGCATTAGTTTTTCTCCACATGACAACCACACACTCATTCATTTACCGAAACCACCTCGCGGATTGACTTTCCCTCACATTGTCTTCTACGAGGTTCCATAAGTTGAGAAATAAGCATTGATTGGGAGAGGATTCAGTTATTTGGCTTGACAATCAATAGGGGACCTTGTTTTCCTGTGAAGTGCTTTCTTTGCTGAGGACAGGCCACACTGTATGAAAGCCTTCTGTTTAGCACTTCATTAAAACTGCCTCTAATAGGAGCCACCAGGGAGACGCTCCCTGCATCATGTGTAAAAGCGATCAACATCTGCATCAATTAACCCCCTCATCCCCACGGGACCCATTAGGAAGAGAAACACCCTTTAAAGCTGCATATGCTTTTAGCTCACAATGGAGGGTGAACAAATATAATTGCTTGTTTACTTTAAGGTCTTCTGTATTCTAAGGATATTTTTTGTCTCATTTTTTTTTTCCAAATTAAATAAAGCCTCCATGTATATTTGAATCAGTTTTTAGAAATTTTCTGCGTCTGGAGAAAAGGGCTTAATTTCGAACAATAGGTGCAAACTGAAAGGAGAAATGCAAACTTCTGTGGAAGCAAATATTTTCAATTGAAAAACTCCTGAACTGAAACAACAGTTAGCATTTATTAGTTTATTAGAGTTTAGTTCTAAACATGGATTCAATTTGTGCAGCTACATCCAATAAATATTGACAGTATTTCATTATATACATACATACATACATACATTATATATATATATATACATTTTAACATAAATTTCAGATGACAGAACAATTTCAGGCGCAATCATTTTCACAATGCACATAATTAATTATGAGCACAACATATTTAATTTTAAAAGAAATCCTTTGCTATGGAATAAATAACAGCCTTTTAGTGTTACACGTGTCACTATATCTAAGTGAAACAGCTTTTTTAATAAAAGCAGTGTGATTTACTTGACTGCACTGAAGAGCAATGGGTTTCTCTTTAAGAAAACAAATAAATAAACTGTGATTCTTATTAACGTGATACAGCATGATGTTTCTCTCACCAGACTTTCTACATCTGCCAGAACTGTTTATCCCTCAGTAAACAACGACAGCTGAGCCCTGATATGTTTAACAAACCCCAAACCAAATCAAGAGTAATAAAATCACTCATTTTAGTTAATGAGGATATTAACAGCAGAGGTAGTGTTTAAGCACAAACAGGAACAACAACATTAATAATTGCAACTCTCTAGTGGCCGGCTGATGTAAGCTTTAATAATTAACAAGTCTTTGTCTGTTCCCCGGGAGGCTCTTTTCCTGTTATCCAACTAAGTTACAAACAAGTAATTACGCTGTCACTGAATGGTCACAACAGTTTACCTTTAGAATATCCCCTGGTTCACTTTTAATACCTGCTTTCAATCTGCACACATGCACAGCTTACCTGACAGATGCTTCAGTTAAAGGCACGGCATGGCATTTCAACTTATTTATTTCACTTTTTCTCCTCTCATTAGAGGATTAGTCCTCTTACCTCCTGTGTTTACATATTAGTGCTAATCCAATTGAGTCAACAAGGGCACTTAGAGCAGGCTATGAACTGAGTCTGCGGGACTTAAAATGGGAGGGGAGGGGATATTAATTTACTTCTTCAGATTTTGGGCTTCCAGGGAAAATAGTTTTGAACATCTGCTATGACAAATGAAGCATTGCAAGAGAGTGCACTGTCAGTAAGAGACTGAGCTGCGTGCTGTAGGAGTCAGCAGCTGGCCTGTAGAGGGAGCCCCTGGTTATGTGTGTGTCTGAGCGACACTGTCACTACTCTATCGTTCCAATTGCATGGTGTGGATTCTTTTCTGTGAGTTTTGGAGAAATGTGCAGATATTTTATCATATTTTTGCCTCCCCTACATAATGCACATCAGAGAGTCAGGTGTGCACAAGAGCAGCAGATTTTTACGAGTTTTAAACAAGAGATTAGGAGAAGAAGAAACATGTTCAGTCAAGTTTTTGCCAGGGATATGATATAAAAGCAACAATTTGTGGTTAATGAGGATTAGGATCCCTCGGCTCTCCTGTGCCTCTCCCCTTTTCCGGCATCATCTCCATAACATCAGTCATGATCTTTGACCTGAGGGCCATACCCCGTGTCAGCTGAAACTAATTAGCCTTTGATCGCTGGTGAGTGCACACAACACAAGTCACACCCGAGAGGTGGTTGTACCATGGGATCTGGTTGCGAAACACAAAATACACTGGCGTGTAGGTTCGACCTATTTTTAACTATGAGCTGAAAAATATCATATCTGTGGCCTGCTAATTTAAGTTTCAGGTAGCTATAAAGAAACAGTCACGTTAACTCATGCTGAACACACTGTATGCTCTAATGGAGGAACAGGCTCATATGCAGGACTCAATTAAAACGTCCTGCTCAACATTGGCTCATTATAGAGCCTGTATTTGTATAGTTGAACCATTTATCTTCCCCTAATTAGTTATAGATCAATAAAGCAATTGATTTTGCAGTATGCTCGAAGATTCAGTGGAGTTTAAGAGTAAAAATGCAATAGACCCCGAGAATACAGACAGAAACATGACTCTTCAGATTTCCCTGTAGACTCTGGCAGGTCAGCTGTAATGTGTGTCAAAAATATCTTATCAGTCATTGACTACTGAGGGGACAAAATATTATGGAGATGTAAACAGTGCTTCTATATGTTAGGATACTGTGTAGAAAAGCACACAGAACAAATGATGTGAAATAACTACTTAAAATTTGTAAAGGACACAAAATGTTGTGGCTCATATCATAAATCATTAAATTGTCCTTTACTCTCCCAGATTCATAGATGATGACAGCTAATTAAGTAGTGGCTGGTGTCCAATGAAACCATTTTAGACATGTTGTTGTTCTCATAAACCAATGGCTTAAAAGAAGTTTATCTATTTCTTTTTGTCTTTCTTGACATAAATATTTCTTTTGTTTGTCTTTTTGATTTTTATTGTAATTGCATGATAATGCATGATAAAAAGTGCAAGCAAAATGTCACCATAAGCAGGAAAAAGGCTATTTTTGGCAGGCAAATTGAGTCATTACAAGTGAGGTGGGAGAAAATATTGGAAAAAGACTTTGCATTGTATGAATATATATATTTATACACACATACAAATGT
Organism: Craterocephalus amniculus; assembly: GCA_036024015.1. Taxonomy (NCBI): domain Eukaryota; kingdom Metazoa; phylum Chordata; class Actinopteri; order Atheriniformes; family Atherinidae; genus Craterocephalus; species Craterocephalus amniculus. Next base: position 21,293 of record JAVQJG010015294.1, read on the forward strand.
AATTTCTAAATATAATTTTTCGATAAAGTTCAGAAAATTGGCACTGAGTAAAAAAATGCTTTGTGTGTGTTTAAATATACAAATAAATATAATTTCTAAATATAACTTTTCAATAAAATGCAGGAAATATCACTGAGTAAAAATGCTTTGTGTGTGGTAGAACCATGATCGTAAAGTAACACCCATTAAAACCTAATTTGCACCTTTAGGCAGTTCATTAATATAGTGAATGGTAGAATCACACCAATATAGTCCATCCTCACCTTAGGGTACCAGCTCTATTCATCAACACACATTTCTCATTTTCGCTAATATCAGTCACCATTGCTGAGCTAAAGAGCAGCTCTGTGAGACAATGGGCGCGTTAAAGTCTTATAGTCCCTGTCAGCTCCTCTTAAAGCCTCATCTCATTTTACCATTTAGTTTTTGGACGCTACAAAGGTTTTAATGTGACACATTCAACTTTTTAAGATTTTTAAGACTTTTAAAGACTTAAGATTGCAAAAAATATTCATGTGTCATCTTACCACAGGTATCATTTTAGTAATTTGCTACTGGACTGAAGGTTTTTTTTCCTTATTATTAATGGTTTTACATAATCATTTCATGCCAATATCAATTTAATTCTTATTTTTCTATTCTTTTCTATTCTTTTTACAGAACTCTGTGCTCTTTTCTGGTCTTTACTCTCAGATGCTGACATTCTCCACACTGAGGACAATATTTAAACAAATATACTAAATACACAAATATACACCCCGAGGCTAAGCCAAAGGCTGCAGTTCTTGTCTTCACCAGCAGATGACCAATTCTCTGTCCTTTCCCCAGTGGACAGCCCAGTCTGGGTTCTCCATGAATTTCCCTTTCTTTTCATCACTCGCTGATGTCCAGCTGCTCCTGTCAACACCTTCTTACGGCAAGCAATTCATTGCAACATACTGGCAGCTGAGACCCCTGTGATGAACTTCAATCTGCCGTTTGCAGTGGGGGCTTCACCCTGAGTCGGGCTAATCAAGGGAAACACCCCCTTCCAAGAGGGAGGGCGTCTACAGACAGATTGAGCCCAAGTTACCCCGTAATTACCCTGCCACTGCCCCCTCTGCTGCAAGCTGCTGCATCTGAACCCACTCAGCAGAGGAACAGACACTTTGGTGATTACTTTCCAATCTGCTTAACAGTGAACAAGAGCAACCAATGTGCTTCCATTATGCTCATAAAACACAACTTTTTTTTTTTTTTTTTTTTTTGTTGTCCTGAAAACATTTTTAGGGGTCAGAGCACTTGGCATTTTGTTATGCTTCCTACGGCAACACGGTGCAAATGTCTTTTGCCTCAGGTTTCGATTATTTCCAACTTGGCACGGTCCCTGGAGGGAAGTTCTCGGGGCTTTCTGAATTTTATTAAAGCCTCTACAGCTGATTACTTGGAGTGAGGTGCACAGGTTGGTGCATTTTAGGAGTGTGTTGGAGGCCTGACAGGGTCATGTTTAACATGTCCACAGGCAATCAATTCACCTTAACCCCTCCTGGTACTCCAGCCCTCTCCACCTAAGCTGTCCTTAATAACTAGGCAATGGCGAATTACTGATAAGGCACTAGGGTCTCTGACCTATATATCCTTCCCTGTATGTATTGGAAAAAAATATTTGGAATGCGTAAAGTGTAAAAATTAAACAATTGAACACTGAATAACTGTGAAATTCACTTTATTCTTCACTTTGGTGTACATGGAGAATTTGTTTTGGCTTTAGCCGTCAAGGTAGGGAACTGAAATGAAAATCTGTACAACAAATCTTAACTAAAACACATTGAAAGGACAATAAAATAGCTTTTTCTGCTTTCACTTAATGCCAAATACTGCTTGTCATGGGTGAACAAAGCTAAGAAAAGATTAAAAGAAGTTTACATTCCTGCATATTTGCATTTTACTCTATAATTATTAATGTACTTTATTTCGAAAGTGAGGCAGTAGCAGACTTTTTAAAACAACACAGATTTGTTGTAAAACCGAAGCTTATTTTACCATGAAAATCTTCTATAGCTCACTGGTTACACTGCATTTCTCTTACATGTCAGTGACCTCTGTGTAAGTTTTTACTTAACAAGCATGCAAAGGGTTCTACATTTGCCCTCATATGACAGTGACTAATTGCCCTGAGGATGCAAGCTGCTTGTTAGGCTAAGGGAGGAATCTCTTGCTCCTCACTTGGCTAAATTCATTATTCCTCCTTTTCAATTCACTCTACCTCATCTCAAAAAGGTTAGAAACCAGACATGAAGATTTTCTTTCTCTAATTGTATGTTACTAATTTTCCATGTGAGCTTGTTCTCTGGTTGTATTTTTCAGGACAGATACTTCAAACACCGCAATGGTTGGGAACCAGCTGATTGTATTGTAGGAATTTGACTGAGCGTTCATTTGTTCAAAAATATTTCTTAAATTGAAACATTTTCCGATGCCACTTTTCAAATTTGAATGTAGACCAATTTATAACTTATAAAAATACCTTTACAAATAAAAAAAACCTGTAAAAGCTTCTTTCCATTGTCTCTTCTGCTCTGCTTGATGTTTCGCTGGCAGCTGTCAAGCCTTGTCTCATCTCTCCGGTCAGAAGCTTGTCTTTTTGTTCTTTCGCTAAGGTACCTGTGCAGCTGTCAGGGTTGCGGCTGTTTAGACAATTAAGAATGTTAGACAGAAGGGGGGGGGTTAAGGAATCACTGCGAACATCAATCTGGCTGGACATTGCGCTCTCGCTTTACCACCCTGCTGTTTTGGTATTTATGCCCACTGTTTACACAGAACACACAGAGGGGGTCCCTCCAATCAATGCCATTATCTTTGCTAATACTACCGATGGAGGTCCATCCTCTCATCCCTTAATGGTGAAAATTAAGCTGTGCGGCATCCCAGGAACTTTGCACATGCACAGCATTTAGCATTAATCTATGGCACTGTCTGCCTTTGTGTTGTGTTATATATTACAGCAGATTTTCTGCATTTACCCGTCTTCCCTCCAGCCTCCACACACACGCAGCCCTCTCAACCACCCTCCCCTGTGTTCAGCACCATTTCACCCCACCTTCCCCCAACCTTTGCCGCCCCTCGCCTGTCCCTGGACAGGTTTCAGCATATAAATTTGAAAATGATTTGTCCTGCCCTCTTAATAATAGATGAGAGAGCAGAGTCAGGGTCCCTTCAATAAACTCCATCCTCGCTTTAATTAGTGAACAAAAACGCCAGGCCTGCTGAGGACTCTGGCTTTGGCTCCGTGTTAGTAATTAAAACTGAAACCACCAAAAGGAGAGGAGAGGAGAAGGCTCTATTTTTAACGGGCAGGCTGTTTGGTGCTGAGTGCCCGTATAAGGTTCTGCAATAAAGAGTGATAATGAAGGTGTGAGACCTCTGGGGGCTGACTGGGCGCTCGCTACAATGGCTGCTCTCACACCAGACTGAAATACAGGGAGCAATTAGAGGAGGCAGTGTATAGACTGGCCACCAGAGATTAGTTAACACCTCAGGAGCTCCGCTTCAGGACAGGCACACGCTTGTTTTCTTTCTCACTCTTTTTGCTTTCAAGATAAGGCCTTAATGATGAGATTTATTTTATTCAATTGTCATCTGACTGATAAATTTTCAAGTGGTCTTGTTGCTAACGGTGTTGGTATAGATGGGGGTCATTGATCTTTTCACGATTTGTAGTTTTCTTCTCAAATAACTTACACAAATACAGGAACTTTTTTTCCCTGCACATATGGATTTTAACTCTATGGCCAGCAGTGCCTGAGATGGAGGAGACCTTAAGCCAAAGAACCAATCAAGAGGACATTGTTAATGGAGGCCACATATAAGCCGTTAAGCTAGTATATGCATAATGTTATTTAATTGGAGTCATAAAAAGCCAATTAACCCCCTCCCCCTGCGCTCTGTCTCTCCCACTCTTTCATTTTCTGTCTCTTTCTCTGTCAAATCACTGCGAACGTGTGACATGAATTTGACTGTGCGATGCTATTGTACAACTGGCACACTATTATTTTTAAAGTAATCTTTGAAAAGCAAGGCGGTAATATGAAATCATCCCTGCAACATTCAGCCACATCTACAGAAATAGGCAAATAAAGAAAAGAGTTAAGTCCTATTGAAATATTTGTAGGGAGAAAAAAAAGAGTGGGGTGCACAAAGGTGAAGGGGCTGCATGTGATCACTCCTTTTTGCCTTCTCATTCTCCGAATATACGGATTTTGACAATATATTTGCTCCCAGGAAAATAGCAACAGTGGGTCGCAATATTGGATCTGTCAGGCTCAGGCCATTTAAATTTCAATGCCAGTAAAGTGGGGGAAGCAGACACTGTTAAATATGATGCTTGAATGAAAATCTAAACCCTCCAATACCTCTAAGCAATGTAACTCAATGAGATGAATTAACTGTAAATGCCTCATTCTCTGTGTGAGTGTCTTCCAATTTAAAATCTCATTATTCATATAAGATCCTGAACAAGGTGACTCTTAGGATTGATCGAATAAGTGAAGATAATCTTACCGGACAGTTTTATGCAAATAGGAAATGTATTGAATCAACTATGAGGAGAATGGGGAATCAAATAAGCTAATAAAGTAGAGTTAGGATGAAAAACACCATGAATAATGTTTCCACCCTATCTCAGCTCAGTGCTTATACCACTGCCTGTGAAGTTACAAAGTGTATTAATTCAAAGGATGCTGTCATTTAATGTGCATTCTCTTTAGTATTAACAGTCTACTTCAATAAGCTTTTCAATGATGCTCAGTCTAGGAGCTGCTTAATCTTTGTTGCCATAATCTTCACATCATCACACTTGCAATATCTTAATATTTATTCCCAAATTGCAATACATTTTCCGTGAATAGTAGTACAATTTACACGTTGAGTGCAGTTCCTATTATTCCCTTGTACTGGTTAGTTTTTCTGAACAAACAAAAGACAGTGTTCTAAGTAATAAGTGTTTGTTGGAGAGGTCCATCAGACAAGGATTGATTACAAGCCATCTCATTCAGGGCTGCACAGGTCTGCACAAGTTCATCCATAATTCATAGTATAAATAATGTAACATTCATTACACAGAAAATATGAACTTTTTTATGGTTTGTGTAGCAGAAATTCTGCTTATGAAGCTAACATACTCACTGCTTTAATTTGCTTTTCACCCCAAGGGTGAAACCAAATGACAAATGCAATGATATAATTATATAATAGCCTAACAGACAAGGCGTGTAGATAAAAGAACTCTGACAAGGCCATCCATGCTATTAAGATGGGAAAGCATTGTATTTATTAACCTGTAGGATTAACCTTTTCCTGTAACTTTTCGTTGCAAGTCGGATTTGTTTACTTATTAACATTTGGTCATGCACACATAATCGGAAAGAACTGAATAGTGATATTAGAGCTGCAGCTGGGGCTTTGACTGCCTTTCTTCATTGAATATGAAAATACATGAAAACTACTCACTACTTTCAGAGCTGAAGCAATTTGCCACTCAAAGAAGTCTCAAGGGAGTTTTTTTTTTTTTTAAACCACATATTTTCTCTTTTTAGTGGATTCACCGGCTTTGTAGCAAAGACAGCTGTGTGTCAGTGGCTCTGAGGCTACTGTAGACCCACCCATCACTCCACATTAGGATTCCTTTGAACATAAGTGTATTTCACTTTGAGATGGTGACATGCCGTGTGAATCTGTGAATGTGAAATTATACACATGCGAGCAAACGGTGGTTGCAGAAAGATAAGAGTGGCGGAGGAAGCTGGAATTATAAAACAGATCACAGAAATAATGTGTGATGTATTTTATGTGCTTTAACTAATTTTCCTAGACAAAATGTGAACTGGCAGTTCAGTTTGCATCAGTATTTTCTATCCGAATGAAGTGTAGATTTGTGAATGTGATATGTTTTACCAATAGCTATAGTGCTTTTGCACCCTTTTAAAAAGAATATTAGCCTATGTTATTTATCTACACAAGGAAACAATTGAACTTAATGTTTCGAAACATGGTTTGAAATTAAGATGGAAAAGAAAAAAATATTGTAACAATGGAAGAATCTGTCTTTTCTAGACCGATCGGGTTTATCTGCATCAGAGGAGCTCATGCAGAGTTCTGATTAGCATTTCCCATATGCAACAGTTTAACCAAACATAATCACCTCTCATGTAATATTTACCACAAACCTTCTCTGGCAAAAATGTTGTTACAGTATCTTCCTTAGTAGACTAAAGTTAAAATCTACACACAAACTTTTAGACTTCATTATCACAAGTCCAATCTTTCATAAACTAAATATGTAGCCTATATTGCGTTTGAACAGAGCAGATTTTCTCTGCATAGAAGCGCTTCCTGGCTGACCATCCCGTTTGACTTGATGGGTTATTAAACACTTCTGTCAATAAATAGCGTGGTGAATGGTAATTTCTGAACCCACCATCGATAAATGACCATGAAACCAGCACAAATTAACCTCTAAATGTCATGGGAAAAGCTGTTGCCACACTCATTACTGTAATATGCTTCAGGTAGGGAAAGCCTAGGAACAGAGTACTGGGCACAAACATAACACTGGCATCTACAAATGTGTTTGAGATCATACATCTTAACTGGTGGATTTTTACATGTAAAATTCATTTATTTAATTATTTATCTTTTACACCTGAAAAAATGAGACTGATGCTTTATCAAAAGGCAGCTAAGGTTTTGGAGGTGAAGGGTTGCACCTGTCTGCTGGATCACACCTGTTTGGTCATTCATTGGCTAAAAACTGGAAAGAATGATCTTCGTCCCATTTGCAAGTCACCACATTATGGTACAAATGTCAAAAAATGAAATTAATGTAAAGAAAAATACTTTATTCATCCCCTGAGGGAAATTGTAAGTTTTTTAAAACACAAATTAGAAATAATTAATAATTAATTGACATACTGAGTCTTGTACCAGAGGGCGAAGGCTTTTGGAATGACCTCCTGTAACTTTCTGTCTTACATCACACTTGAAGAAGCCTCTGGCTGAACACAGAAACCAGGGTCCAAGAGCTCTGAGTAAAATGGAAGGACTAGAGATGATCTGATACTAAAGATGCATCTAATTGTGATTCCTTGCTAATTGTTTCTAATGTGGCATCCCAGTTATGTGTGCTGTGTGATAATGTTCTCCCTCTCTGTGACATATTGATATTATTAGTTAATTGCATTGTCCATCCATATTTGGAGCACCTGATGCCTGAGAGCATAGGACACATTTTATTACATATTTTGAAATTCCCTTCTGGGATAAATAAAGTGAATTTAATTCCATTCCATTTCATATTAGTCTCAGTATTCCAGGCTTATCTTAACACTTCTCCAGCAGGACTTGGTCTCCTTTGGTTTGCTTTGGCTTAGCTTTTGTAGAGCACAACTTGACCATACACACTTATCTATCATTACAACACTGATTTAACAAACCAAACACCTTAAAATGCCTTTTTCTCAAATGCTTTTTGCCATGATTAATTATTTTCAAGTTGTCTTTCCCATTTGTGTCAGAACCAATCCGGACCTTTGTAACACTAAAATGCTTTGCAGTTCATGAAATTTTAACTCCTGTTTTTACCTTTTCATAAGCTGCAGATTTTTTACTTTTTCTTACAGTTTTATGTCAATATTTAGAATTCCTTAAGATATGTAAACAGCTGCAAATAACAGCACCTTGCCATCTTGCTTGCCAGAGTCAGCTTATTAGTTTGATTTAGCTGGTCTGAAGTATTTATGGGAGCTACCTGAGTCCTCTTGAGAGGTTACTGTTATAAATTAAGATATAAAATAGTCATAGGACAGAACACTACAGTGTTATGGAGAACAGAAAATAGGAGCTCACTAAAATAAAAAAGCTGCTTAGCAAAAGGGTAATATGAAATGAAAAAACATAGTTAAACATTTGAAACTTATTCAATTTATGTCAAACTTCACAGTTCTATCTTGTGCTTTGTCAGAACAATTTAGTTTGAGGTCCCACTTTCTCTGTTCAAACTGTTCATTCAGGTCAGATCTTGAGCGTAGAGTTGGCAATGTCATTTTCAGCTTCATTTCACCGATGGAACGGTTTGTCATACTTATAAACACTCAAAAGCTCTGTGAGCTTGTATTGCAAAAAGTGAATATAGACAATGCCTGGGTAGAGTTTCTTTTTTTGATTATGTAGCCTACTGCATGTCCTCTATCCAATCAAACCCTCCCTCCTTATACTGCTCTTTATAAGGATAACAATGGTGTTACTGTATAGAACTTCTTTACACAGAGAAACGCTGAAAGGTGATTCTATGACAAATGTGTTTTTAGGTGATTAGTTGTAAACAAAAGTTAATTACAATCCTAAAAGCAAATGAATGAAAAAGCCACATGATGTGTGATCACTGTTATACCTATCTTTTATCACAAGAGTAAGCATGTAGTCATGTTTGACTACCAAAACTGCAAAGTCTAAGAAGTATGAATACATGTATGAGTGAATGAATGTTGTAGATAGATAGATAGATAGATAGATAGATAGATAGATAGATAGATAGATAGATAGATAGATAGATAGATAGATAGATAGATAGA
>JAVQJG010015314.1:0-13584 GCA_036024015.1 Craterocephalus amniculus
AGTCCGAGTCGAGTCTGAAGTCTTTTAGGCACGAGTCCAAGTCAAGTCTGAAGTCAATTTAGGTGCGACTTAAGTGCGACTCGAGTCCGAGTCGCAAACTCGAGTCCCCATCTCTGGGTGTGTTTAAAAAAAGCTTAATGATTTCTGCTGGTTTTCATGAAAACTTAAAACTTATCAGCATTTTATTTATCCTGTGAAGAAAAAGAAAAAAATGAAAGAAAACCTTTTTGAGAGGTTATTATTATAAATGACTGGCCTTGTTCTTCAATTTATTCATTTTAACAAAGCAGCAAACCAAAAGAAAAACAAAACAAAAAATTCAAGAAAAAAACGGATATTTTGAAAATGATGAGATTTATTTTGCGCCAGACTTGGAAGATAAAACCTTTCAAAGGTTGCTGCCAGTGAGTGTGAAAAAAGATGCATCAGATTGTAAACCACAAATACGCCACGCTAAGTGGGTTAAAGTTGAATAAATGTAATAAACTGAAAAGAAAATGAATAAAAAGAATTTAAATACAATTACACAGAAGTAATATTAACTGTCATCTGATTTAGCATTATATTTTTAGCTTAGTGTTTGGCTACCCTACCACGCTGGCTCCAGTTCTTGTTTCCTCACTGACATTACCTTGATCAACACCAGCGGCACTGCCAAAAACATTTGCAGTCTAATTAACGGAAACAAAAATGATCATGTTACTTCATTTGTTTAATTCAGCTGCAGCATTTGCGTGTTAATTGCTCAATACTTTTTCTATGTTGCATACAGGCTCAGAATTGATGCCCAAAGCCCTGTCGACCAGGATAATTGGGGGGATCTGGTGGTTCTTCACACTCATCATCATATCATCCTACACAGCTAATTTAGCAGCTTTTCTTACTGTGGAGAGAATGGACTCACCTGTGGACTCAGCTGACGACATTGCCAAGCAGACCAAGATTGAGTACGGTGTGGTCAAAGATGGGGCAACCATGACTTTCTTTAAGGTAAGTATAAACCTTACCTTAAAGTGGTTGGAGATAGCCAATCAAAACACTGTTTAATATGTGTTTATCTTGTTCCAAAGATTTAGTGATTATCTGCAGAGTCTTATATTTAATTTACTTTGAGTTTAGTTCTGTCGAGATTCTTCTGCTTCTGTGCCCTAAACAACACACTTATCATTTTTACAAAGTCAGACATTATTCCTGAAGATACTCAATCTTTTGGACAAGTGCAAAAAAGCTGCAGCATGCTGAAAAAAAACACAAAAAAATGTTATTGGTCATTCATTTAGTTTTAGGTAATAAACAAGACATTTGATTGGTTGTGAAGAATATTTCAGAGAGTTTGGATATTTAAGAATTAGAAAAGCAATAAGAACATTTGTAAGACAATATTAGCAACAACAGGTATCATCATCTTCCTTGAATAAGGTATTTAAAAGATTTAAGCAGTGGTTCCAAAATCCCAAGAGTTGCGTGAGATCTAAATTCTGGGAAAAACAAGGAACGAGGACAAAGAACAGTTTACTGTAAGTGAACTTGATCTCTGGGCCCTAAGACTAAGATAGCTGCCAAAAACAACATGGATTCAAATAATTTGAAAATCAGTTTTCTTGTTTAATTTTATTTATTTATTTATTGGAAACAAATGGTTTAGATTTTTAGTGATCATTAGACCTTTCAGTACTTTTGCCAAAACATTTTGTAAGGATAGATGAAACTTGGTCTCTGTGAATAGTTGTGTTCGAGTTATTTTTGATAATTCTTTGCTCTTCAAGAATCCGCCGTGATCACATAATCGTGAATAGGAGACACAGGTGTCTAATTACCCAAGGCACAAGTGTCCTCTGCCAACTCTTGCCCTTGCAGAAAGACTTAATGACGTTTACTCAATGAGGCAGAGAAGCTTGATAAATACTGGTGAGATGAAGGGATAGATAAAAGCTTTGCAGATGTATGCAAATGGATGCATCTAGTCCTTAATTTAGTTACAAAAATAATTATATGAGTAATGCTGAGACTTTACACTTAGGGTCAAATAACTGGCCACTAAATGTATATGCAGTAGTGATGGCTGACATGGCACAATAAGCAGACCAGAATAACAGGTTTGGTGTGTAAAAAGATCTTTGACATCCAACAACATCCAAAGCCACCTACTGTTGACATGTTAAAATAAATATATTGTTGTTTGCCATTGAACTCATTAATGGTATTAATAAATGTAGCAAACTTTCACTTCTCAGGTTTACGCGGCTGTGTTTCTAGGGCTGGAATTCTTATAATAGCATCTTTCACAATTTGAAATGGCTCATAGTCTTTGGACAGTAATTATCTAGAATTAGTCATGGCATAAATGTGACCTCACAGAAAATTGCATGAAATACCACATAGACTGATGCAAGACTAATGGAATGGCATTCTATTAAAGATGCCTCAGTCGTACTTATGAGAATAGATGTGTGCAAAGCTTCAATTTGCCATCCTTAAATCCTGTGACAATGGATCTGAAGAAGTAATCATTTAAATCTATTTGGTCACTCGCTAAATAAATCATGTCCTTAAGAGCTGTAAATGAACAGATACCATCTGTGTAATCTTTGACATTTTCTAGCATTCAGAAAATCCCCTCAGGTGCAAAGTTACCTACAGATGAATGAGCAAGATTTCATGGTTAGCTGTAAACATTTAAGTTATTTTGCTCAAATCCAGCCTCATTGTGATTAAAGCACTGCATATTTTTCCAGTTTCCCTTAGCTATCAGCAATGAACATTTTCCTTTAAAAAAAAAAAAAAAACATTTAAAAGAATATGTACTCTTTCTGTCCCTCACAGAAATCAAGGGTTTCCACATTTGAGAAGATGTGGGCCTTTATGAGCAGCAGACCAAGAACATCTCTGGTGAAGTCTATCGAGGATGGAATTCAGAGGGTGTTGAAGTCAGACTATGCCCTCATTATGGAGTCCACCACTATCGATTACATCACTAGGAGAAACTGTAATCTGACACAGGTGGGAGGGAATATCGACAGCAAAGGCTATGGCATTGGCACTCCCCTCGGTAAGGCCTGTGAATAACTCCAGAATACATCTTACAGCGCAGAGTAATAAAAAATTCAAGCCTTTTTCATAAGTCATGTGTTTTTTTGAAAGATGAGGGAGAGGAATTGCTTTTAGATGCAGCAGCAGTATAAAACATGTAGCTACTAGTAAGACAGTATGCCACAACGTGTTTATGGACCTTATTATCACAGAGTCCAGCTGGCGTTTCTTCCAATGTTGAATGGGCCTTATGTTGCTTTCAGGCTCCCCGTACAGGGACAAAATCACCATAGCAATCCTTAGTGTCTTGGAGGATGGGCACCTACACATGCTGAAGGAGAAGTGGTGGAGTGGGAGCAGCTGCTTGGACGAAGAGCGCCGTGAGACTGGCCCAATGGGAATCCAAAACCTGGGTGGGATATTCATTGTGCTGGCGTCTGGCCTGGTGCTGTCTGTTTTTGTGGCGATTGCTGAATTCATCTACAAGCTAAGGAAGACTGCGGAACGTGAGCAGGTATCTATCCCCAAAGATTATTTTCTACCAAGATTTCCGTTTGTTTTGCTTGATTTTAGCAAATAAGTTAGTAACCATAGAATTTTCTTTTTTCTTCTTCTTAATGCTGCATGTCCTCTAAACTGCACTCTATTCCTGGCTTTTAGTTTAAACGTGTTGTAAAAGGATTTGCATGCATTTATTTAGCTAATCCCTAGGAGTACTTGGCCATAACACCACCATATTTACTTATTTTAACAGGCATAATTGCAAATTGGAGCATAGAGAATTAATCCATTATTAGTCATTGGAGATGGCAGAATAGCATTGGCCTTTAATGTTAAATCACTAATTTTGAGTCATGCTATGTAAGTAGTTACATGCTTGCTTATGCAGTATACTTGTTCACTCCTTCTGACACAGCAGTAATGATGAGACATGTGCACTCCCCATGTGTTGGTGCTGCAGTTTGACAATGCTGACAGCTACACACACGTACAAACCCTTGCATTAATGCAACGCGAATGCTTTAAATCCATTTTGTGCTCTTTATACTGTCGACACTCTCTGCTGTCAGAACAATTTAAAGCTAAGGCATTTACCCCCCACCCCTTCTCCCGCTTCTCCTTCTCGCTCCCCTCCCGTTATCCTCCCTTTTTGCCCAGAGGTCTTTGTGCAGTGCCATGGTGGACGAGATCAGACTGTCGTTCACCTGCGAGAGACGGGTGAAACACAAGCCTCAGCCTCCAGTCATAGTGAAGACGGATGCAGTGATCAACATGCACGCCTACAACGACCGACGACTCCCGGGAAAGGACAACATGAGCTGCAGCACTGGGATGACTCCTGTGTTCCCATGACAATGTGTTCCCCGCAGGTCAAGAACCTCCTGAGCAACGTGTCAGGGGCGGTGCCAGAGCCTAGAGACAATGGCATAGACGGGATCACCAGATACACCATTAACCACAGTGACATGGGGACACTCACAAAACACGGGCAACTCAAAATGGCAGCATCAGCCACACAGGTATGACTAGAATCACCACTGCAATCAAAACTACAAGTATTAATTGAAACGTTGGGGGAGGTTTGATGGGTAAAGGAAAAAAAATCTGGAACTGATCAAGGACACATTACACCCAAATATGAATCTGTTTCAAGTCTGATGTTTACGTGCGCAATACAGAAACCCAAAAGAACAAAAAAACAACAACAAATTCCACTGGACCCTCAATTATTAAAAAGGCCGAAAGTCTTATGGGGAGGAATGTCCTAACACAAGAAGAAAGCCTTTCTGGACAATGGCAATAAGTGACTGAGATACAATTAAAAGACAAGGCAGTTTTCTTTGGAGAATCAGTTTTGCCATATGTGAAGTAACCTTTATCCTGTTGAATCACACACTTCTGAATGGCCTTTGGCAGCAGAAAATAGTTTACCTCAAACATGTTGTATAGGATTGATTGGTTGTCTGAGTCAAATGTTTTAAGAATACTTATTTAGTATCTGCAGTACTGGGATTGGTGGAACCTACAGAAAGGTGTGTGGGACGGTAAATTTAATTTCTTATTGTGATGCGTACTTAACTATATTACTACACAAAAGCAACCATAATCACTGAAGCAGTAAAGATCATAATGGCATCTACTGTGTATTAAAAACAGGATATTTTACAGTGTTATGGATTTTTTTTATTTTTTTTACAAGTATGTTTTACTTTATATGTAACTGAATTCAAATCAGTTGAAACATTGGTTGCCAAAGATCTGACAATTTCAACAGAAATATATTCAGAACATTGTGGGTCAGAAATGTCGCTTTTTAGAGCACTTTGTGCTAAATACAAAGTCAACTGAAGTGGTTTAAATGGGGTTTTGAATATAATAACCTTTTTTGCAGTCATTTTATGTCATATGCATTTAAAATTAATTGTAATACATGAAATTGGACCTGGTTTATATATGATTAAAAAACCAGCTGTTTCTGTTCAAAAAATGTGTAATTCAAATTAAAAATCCGTTCTGAGTCTACAATGAAAATCTAGGTATTTTTAAACTTGGGGACAATTTTGACATCTTTTTAAGATTTTAAGATTTGTTGGTTTAAAACAGTATTGAATCAGTTCAATATTGAGCAATGGCTAAACTGCTGCAGTGTAATCCAAGGTGCACTTGTCGACATACAAGTGTTCATTGTTGATTTTTTTATCGCCATGCCTTCATATTTATTGAATGCCAACCCAGCAAAATAACTTACTATAATAAAGCAATCTCCTTTGAGTATGTGACGGGTCTTTTCACTCTTTCAACATTTTTCTTCACAAAAGGTGCTGGTAGTTGTGTCACAACAAACAAAATAATCTCCAAGCTGCAGTGTTTGGATAGAGGCCAGCCATAGTTAGTTCCCACAGTGTACAGTGTCCCAGTTTGGTTTTGACGCAGTGTTTTTGACTTTATATACTCCATCGTAACACCAGCTATGTTTCCATCCAGTAGTTAAAGGACTTTAATGCTATTTTTTGTAAAAAAAACAAACAAAAAAAACATGTTTCATGGTTCAGAGGAAAACTAGATTTTACAGTGTTGTCATTGTCAGTACTGGCGATAGTACACCGGACTGTTATAAAGTGTTTAGTTGTTGCTTACTAGAAATGAAATTTCTGGAGGAAGATAAACAAAATGGTGGAGAAAAATGGGAAGAGGTCTTGTGGAATTATTTTCAGAAGGATGTTTCATGATTTTGTTTTTTTCCTTAAATGTCAGCAAGAATTCCATTGGTGTGGAGATAGAAAAGTCAAATCTACATATTCACAAATCCTCTCCAGTGTGCCTCAGTTCTTTTCAAAAAGGCAGAAGACACTTCAAGCTTCAAAGTATTTTTACAGTTTTTGAAAGATTTTGTACAATTCAACTTCTTGAACTGCAAATTCAAAATGCACATTGATAAACTTGATGGAAGAAAACTTACTGCAGTATTCATGCAACAAGTTACCATAGCAAGAGTTTTCGCCATACTCATATTGTTGTAAGAACGTATCAGAATCTACCCAAGCCTGTCAAAAAACAACCTTCTTTCCTTTTAATCAAACCATAAAGCCTTGGATTGCACTCCAGTTATATTGTTGTTTAATAAATTGCTCTCACTCAATGTGGGATAGATTCCAAACATTTATATCCACACAAGTTATTATTTTAAATGATGGGGTAAATAAGGCAATTCTTTGAAAAGCTGCAGCCTTAAAACAAAGTGTTACGTGCCCTTCTAAAAGCCCAGATGTTTTGAGACATTAGTTCAGGCATTGCTGTTTAAATATGTAAAGTGAGTGAAGAACTGTAGCAAAGATAATGTGAGTTCTTTGTACCTTTGATTGCATTTAATCCTTCTGTATCTAGTAAACTATGAGCTGCTCTTTGTCCATATGTGGCCACAGGACCACTGAATGTCCCCAGTACATCTGAACACATTTCTATTAAGTTCAAATTTCATAATTTCACTTGGGATCTACACCCTTTTTTTTTTTTTTTGGTAACAAAATGGCTGATTTTAAGAAAACTAAGCAGTGGTTTTAATTTTGGATGAAAGAAGCAAGATTCTTTATCTTTTTTCTCAAAAGTCACAAGTTGGCTGTGTTCAATTACCTGATGTGGACTGAGAAAATCCATAGTTGTTGGGAGCTGACAAAGGCTGTGTGGTAAATAGAGGAAAAGACAGTCAGTCAATAATTTTCTGTTCATGTTGACTTTTATGCCTATGTGGAGTGAGTGTACATCTTCAGCAAGTTTCATGCCGAAGGAAGAGGATTCTTTGAGCTGCTATCACCTGGGAGCTGAAAGAACAGCAAACCTCTGTGAGGTTTTACATTGTCGATACGCAGAGACGAAAAAAAAAAAACAGGGAAAAAAAAGAAAAATATAACTATGTATGATTCAAGGAAACTCCAATCTGTAAAACTTAGCATTGGTTTGGTAGAGATTTACTGGATAATTGTTTATTGATCCCCTTCTGCAAAGTAGAGTATGTAGATAAGATCAGCAGGAGAAAATGTATTTTGCTAAATTTATACTGTTATAAATGAATTTTGTTCACAAATATGTTCTAGATGCTATGTATTTATTTCATTAGAGAGGTCACTTTAATGTACTTCCTCACTTTATCCCAGTTCCACTGCCCCAAACCTTGTTTATTTAGTAGAAATGCATTATAATATGGTATATTGGATTACTATAATCCAGATGGGAAAATGTACGTAAATCTTCTTTTATGATGGGCAATATATTTCTACAAGGTAAAGACGGAATGGAAAATACAGAGTTTCACCCTGAGTTCGGGGGATACTCTTTTAGACTAGGTATATCTTGTGTTGGTGGAGCTTTGCTTTTCTTACAATCCCAATTGAAGCCTCGCCTGGAGTGTGACTGCTACTGATGTGTGGTTATACTATATTACTGTCATCCTGAAGTGTACTGTAGCTTTTCATGCAGGTGATTCAAAGACGTGAGACTGACTGTATCACACTTCTGTAATTTGTGTAACAATAAGTAAATATGTGATCACAATCAGAATTAGTTGGCATTACAACAGGGTTTCTAAATTGGCAAATCCAGTGTGTTTGGTCACTGAATATAGTCGTCTTTTTTATAAATTCATGTGAATAATGTCATTTTACACTAAATTGTACGAAATGTGAGAGAAAAGTAACACAACGTGTAAGCTACACAAACTGTGCTCCATTAGCAGTGTGTTATATAAGTTTAGATTTATCAGCAGTCATAACAATTTGCCTTTTTCCGTACTTTTGTTTTGAGTTGCAACGCTTCTATGTTTGGCAGAAAACCTCTCAAACAACACGACTAATATGTTGGTGCCAACCAGGGTTTTCTTTGTGGACATGCAGAATTTCTATGAATATAGTTTTTGTAAGGTTTTGTATTAAAAGAAAAAAAACAGGGTGGGGGGAGGGGATTTTGTTTCTCTTGTAACTGTATGTGTTAAGAGAACATTACAAACACTGACATCTCAATAAGACTTGGTGGGAAATCAACAAAGAACTATAAAAAAGCTTCTGAATTATTTTTCTTTTTAACACACTGTGAATAATTCAATTGTACAGTTTGCTGTATGGGTTATATGAAGTTTTAAATAAAAAAATATAAATGATCTCTTCATTAGTGATTGGTGTTGTTTCCCAGTAGAAGATGAAATATGGAACAGGATTTTGACAATACACTTCAATATTCTATTTTATTTTCTCCGTGTGGTATCAAGCAGTTAAATTATTTTGTTTTTTCAATTATTTAGTCCGAATGGCTGCTTGGTTTTAGATAAGATTATGATGAAAGCAATTGTATTATAAATCTATCTGCTGCTGTACCAGTGTAATGCCACTGGTCTGACATAGGAATTCATAATATACTGTACATATATGACAACAACCTGTCACAGAATATGGTAAAGAGGAGGACCCAGACAGAAACAGAGAGGCTGGAAGTTGGTTGGTGTGAAAAACAAACATTTTATTTGAAGCAAAAATGAAAAGTACTCCAGCAACACAAAAAGGGACCCAAAAAACGAACAAGATACTATGACCTGGCTGGCAAGAGGGATATGTCATTGATGATCTGGCAAAGGGTTAGGAACACCAAGGAGTACATACACCTCAATGGGTGATTATGTGTGTGGATGCATGTGAGTAACAAGGAAGTTGCAGCAACACAGAAACCAAACAGAACAGAGCAGGGACAACCATTTTTATAATATTGTTATAGATTGTATATGTGGTTTATTCACACAACTGACTGAGACTTTCTGTCTTAATTTAATCGAGTTGAGTTGCCTAGAATTAACCAAGCCGTGACTGATGATAAACATGAAAGCCCCAGTCTTAAGTTTATCATATTCCCTGTAGATGTTGTAGTAGATTAAAAAAACCGAGGATCACATGAGGATCTCACAGGAATCAAATTTTAGTCTTAAGTTCAACTTGTGTTGAAATTCCATTGCTTCTCTGCCTTCATGCAACATCTACTGACTTCTAAGTTTTTTAAACTAACCTCATAAGGGAAATGATTATGAGTTGGAGATATTTGTCAATCTATTATCACCTGCTACACTCAGTCAAGATCAGTATCTGTAAGTACGATAGGTGATGTCAAAAAGCCTACTGACTATATCTATGATAGACTGCAGACTGATGAACGAGAGATAATAACAGATACATGGTTAAAAGAAAATAAAGTACTAGTAAATTGCAAATAGAAATATTTTGATGATATTACAATTACTAACCGTGTGATATTTAAAAAACAAAATGCTTTCATGCAGGTGTTAATGGTTTTAAAGACATGAACACTTTGTGCTTCAATTTGCACCTGTTATTATTCATTCCCTTCAAGGATTTCTCATCTGTATTTATCTCACAAAGTGGAATTTTGGTAAACAAATCCATACTGACTATCCCTATAACAAGCCTTCATGTTATCCAAAGAATTGGGATTAAGTTTTTCCTGCTAGCTTGATGTGACTATCAGTTAATATATCACATTAAAACATGAGAAAATATGTTGAGACACATTCTGCAGTAAACATTATTAATATTCACATGTTGTGCCACATATATTATTCAGGTCAGACAAAGCATAACAGAACATGAATAGTGTTCACCATGAGACAAACTACATAGAACACAAAAATTATGAAATTATGATTGTATGAAGATACCAAACAGGATGCAAGACTTTGTTCTGGAAAAGGAAAGAGATGCAGTAACCTTTGAAGACTGAATGTGTGAGGCTGGGAAGCAATGGGAGTATTTCATTACTATTTCATTACTAAACCGTTCCCTTGAGATGGGCTCATAATTTCTTGCTCATGACAATACTAAATTATAACTAAAAAAAATACTCTTAAGTGAGAATTTTTATTCTTGTCTTTTCCACAAATTCTGTGTTATGTTTGCATACATACATGTTAACACTGCTCACCTCTCAAGCAAAGAACAGAGAATACCTGCTGAAGAGAGAAGTAAACACAGGCTTCACTTTGCAGATGCATGATTGAGTATATGTCTTGATGTGAGGTATCCCATCAAGTGCAATGGAGAGAGATTAACCTTGCTGCTGTTGCAGTGGCAGATGTGCATGTTAAAAAAGCAAGAGAACCCCAGGCCACGGCATTGAAGAGCAGTGGGTGGATAATGAGCGATGGACAGGGGCCTTACACCTAATGGGTAGATTTATTATCTCTCACTATCAATTAATCCCTTTGGACAGACTGGGGCCAGCAGGAGCACATCAGGAGTTTGTAAAAGAGTAAGAGGACGACTGAGGGAATATGGGAGGCAGTCAGATGTAGAGAGAGATCTGAAAGGGCATCAGAGTTGGCAAGATCAGGAGCAATGAGGCATAATGAAAAAGAATAGGCAAGAGCCAAGGACAATAACGTCATGATTTGAAAAGTAACAAATATCTGACTACCACACTGATTGAAGAAGGATAGGTTAAACTCAAAGAAAAAATGAAAACAGCCCCACAAAAAAAGAACTCTTCTTTCTGCAGGAAACTGATAAATCTTAATTTGAATTGGGAATAAAATAATCCAAGGTGCTTTATGCAGATTATTTAAAGAGCTTCATGTTCACCTTAAATATTCTGAATTGAACTGATGGTGAAATTTACAATAATCTTTGCAAGAAGCTTAATAAATGTAATTAATTAAGATGCAACAAATTAACAACCAAAAGTTAACAAGATATTGGGGGAAAAATTGCAAAAAAATAAAATAAGTTTGCTGTAGTCAAGTCAAAAATGTTTTTATTTTTGTTTCTTTTGACTGGTGGGATTACATTATTATTATTTGGTGTTTCAGTCTCATTGCTGCAGCTGGTTTGTACTAAATAATGTTTGTTCTACATGTTAATTCCTTAGTGCCACTACCTGACAAAAATTGGTTCCGGCTGGCACACCTTTCTTCTCCTCCCTTCTTGGATAATTCCCCAGTCAACCATCGGTGGATCTTCTGACATCTTCT
Organism: Craterocephalus amniculus; assembly: GCA_036024015.1. Classification (NCBI taxonomy): domain Eukaryota; kingdom Metazoa; phylum Chordata; class Actinopteri; order Atheriniformes; family Atherinidae; genus Craterocephalus; species Craterocephalus amniculus. The sequence goes on from JAVQJG010015314.1 coordinate 11,549, forward strand.
GCTCATCTGATTTTTTTTTTACCAGTTTGCTCACTCTCTCTCAAGGCACAAGCCCAGGAGAGGTGATGACCTTGACAGGACCATCATTGGTTGATGTTCTGCTCACAGTTCTGAGGTGATGTGTTAGAGGATATGTCTGTTCATCACATATCCGGACAGAGGGTGAATGACTGCCCGACCTGTGCCATACCATCTCTGTGGACCCACTGAGTGAAAGAACCATCTCAAGTGAACCTTCACAAAAGGTTCAGTTTGATAAGCTTGCCAGTGTGTGATGAACCTTATTAAAGCAAATGTCATCAGAAGTATATGATCTCCACATGCAGCTGAATGAATAGTTTTGAACTTTCAAGAAACAGAGTAAAAGGGTTCAAAATTCTAAAATTTGATACAACATACTGTATGGTCTGAATTTTTTTAAAATATAAATTCAATTTATGCACATACACATAAATGCACACAGAGGTGTTTTGTTTTATACATGCAACTTAGATCCAACATCACATCAGAGTTTTATTCTGATTAAATACAACATTTAAAAAAATAGCTTTATGATACCTAAAACTTCAAGCTGATCACATGTATTTAAGTAAGACAAGCATAACTGAGAGGCAACACTGATACTTATACTGTAGATCTCATGAGTGCATATCTGTATTATAAGACATGTAGGCTGATAACTCTGTTTATTCTAATAACCCTAACAAAATTATGAACAAATAGCAAGTATGTAATTACAATATACTGCAATGCTCTAATGAAGAGGTATCACAATGGGAATATTCATGCATATTTTAACTTCCATAATGATTCTGACAATACATTTCTGGTATTTGTACAGGGAGACACCATATGGCACAATGTCGTAATGAGAGAAAACTGTTGTTTATTCAAGACCCCATCTCTTTCATTGCAAATTGCCAGCACCATTGGTATCAGAGCGTTATCTCTACACTATCATGTTGAATTATCCATTTGAGTTTAGGTGAAATAGTGTGATAGAGACATTGCCTGTGAAATGCCTTAGTGACTTGCTCTTTCTCTTGGCTGTCTTTGACCCTGATAACGACTGCAATAGAGGGTTTTCATGAATATAAATATAAATCTGGATGAAAGGCAATTTTCCCCAGTGCCCATAAAATAACACTCTTGAACATTTAGTATTTGTCAGAAAGGTATTGTTCTTTTGCAGTTTGACTTCACTTTGTGTAGAGCAGGACCAGCACAGTCTAACGTCTACATAAACCTCTCATTTCTCTAGAAAGCAAGTCATATGTAAATGATGCACGTTTTAAAGAAAATGCATAAAATTAGGGCATGTGTGAGATCCACTATGACACTATATTTGATATGATGTGAACTTTGAAAACAAAGCGATTGTGTCAGCAACTTAGAACTTAGATGTATCAGATTAAATATACAGCTAGTTCCTCTGCATAAAGGTAAGGTAGAAGATGTTTTCCTGGAGCATTTTTTACTATATTGTTTAAAAAGCTCTTCATACCCTGACTGCAGCCAATTTAAGAAATGCTCTAACACAAAAGCAAAAGATTGTAGTCACCTGTGGAATGGACAGAACTGAAAAAACACTGTTCTTGAATAAAAGATTGGATGCTGATTTGTGTATCAAATTAAACTTGTTTTCTGTCCCACTGTTCCTCCGAGGAACAGTAGACCAGCCTCACACCATTTTCACGGTCTTGGAGGCGACATAGGAATTTGCCCACTCTGTCTAGATGTGCTTTGTCAAATTTGAGAAGATATTCGACCCTGAGGACTCTTGAGGGGTTCACTCAAGCGGCAACCTTCCGCTAAAAAAGTGATGCCCATGCGGAAGTGCAAAAAATTGCAGTTCCCTCTTCATCCGCTAGGTGCTGGCTGCAAAACAGAGCAATTTCCCATTGGGCCCCATGTTTAAAAGGCCAACTTTACAGCAGAATTAAACATGTTTACAGCCTGGTTCAAAAAACCATTTTATGATTAAAATGTCAGGTTTACCTTCATGACAACTGTGGGGGGAGTGAAAAAAATTCTAG
>JAVQJG010015358.1:0-10080 GCA_036024015.1 Craterocephalus amniculus
GGGTTTACTCAGGTTGTCTTTTCTTACAACAGAAATGTGAAATGTGCTGTGTGTTACACAAAGTATTTAAATTTATTTTAAATTACCTCATTGGTTGATAATTAATGACTCAATTTTTCGCACACCTTCTGTTGTGGACTTTTTCAGTTACACCTTAAGGTTTTGAGGTGAGGTTTGGCCCAATATTTTTCTCATAACAAAATGTAAGTATCGGGTATCGGGTATCAGCCGATACTCAACTCTCTGTATCGGTATCGGTATCGGAAGTGAAAAAGTGGTGTCGGGACAGCCCTAACAGTGCATCACGTCTCCATCTGCACCGATGACGAAAGCAACCAAAAGCTTCACACCTGAATAAATTTCAGGAAGTTTCCTGTTAGAATAGTTTTTTTTGCTGTTAGTTTATAAAATACCCACAGGTTGTGTTTTATTAGGTCAGACTCTATTACTGATCACTTTAACATGTCCACTCACAGATTCAGGATTTAAAAGAGGAAAAACGTGTGGAGAGACTGACATGCAGATCTGAAGCTGCTGGTGAATCCAGCTGCCAGTCAGACTCTCAGCAGGCATTAATCTCTTCTTTACTCACTCATTCTGGCTCCATGACTGTTTATTATGTTCCATTACTGCTGCAGAAAAACACTGATTATCCTTTTGTGACTGAAGCGTCAGAGTCTGCAGCTCAGAGGAGTCTGTAAAGGCGCTAGCCTCAAACAGTTGCATCAGCCTGTGCTGCTGCTGAAGGCTTCCTGGCTGCCTGACATCCAGCCTCTGTTTGCTCTGCGGCAGCTCAACTTGAAGGCAAATCAAGTTCTCCAAACATGAAGATCAGCCGATGCCTGTTCTGATGCATGTCGACATGACAGCGTCACATCCATGATGAGAATCTCCCGTTCCACCATGAGGAGACACATTGTGAGTTCGGTTCTGCAGACCTTGTTGGAACCAGAGCCGACTGGACTTCCTGTAACTTTTCTACCATCTCCTCCCAGTCGGCCCAGTCTCCTCTGGACTGCTGGATCTTCTCCATTCAGCCTCTGGAAACCCTGGAGATAAAAACTCTGACCAACAACCAGAAATCTTCTGCCTTCACCATGGCAACATGATGCTGGCCTTTGATTGGCTGGTTAGATATTTGTGTAAAACGTAATTAAGTGGCAGATGAATTATTATTATAAAGGAATGAACAGCTTTTAATAGTTTGCGTCGGTGTTTTTAATTCTGACAACAGGGAGCAAAGGTTGAAGCTGTAAAGATGTAAAATTATGATTATTTGCAACGATGTAACAATTATTTTGCATCATCACCTACAGCTATAAAAGGAAATTAATTTTAAACTTTCAACAGCTTTAGGAAATGAGGGACAATTGCAGCCGTTTGCCGCTTGCCCGAGGCTGCCACTCTTTCATAATGAGCTTTTTCTCATCTTCCCTCCTTTTCCTGAGCTGATGCTGAAACACTGCAGAGTCTTCCTGCGGCAGGTCAGAGAGATCAAGGGCTGCTGCCAAGCAACAACCTTTCACTCAGAAGCTGCTGAAATGATTCCTTCTACTTCTTTGTGTCAAGCTCTGAAATACTGAATGTTACAGTATTTCTACATTCAGGAGACAAGGCCTTTCAGACAATTCTGTGCGACAGCGATGAGACGGAGTTACATTCTAAAGCCAGAACAAGTCATGCATCAATGTTCAAACAGAGATTCAAACTGAATGCAGCTGATTTAGATTACAAGTGAAACATTATAAAACCTGATGCACAAAATGTCAGAAGGGTTGACAATTAAGTTTATGCTTTAATTCATTACTTGTCAAAACTGTCCAGCATGTTAGACACATGCTGTTTACTCCTGAAAATGCAAATAAGAATCCAAGAAAGCCAACTCAGGAAAAATGGCCATTCCAAAAATAAGGAATTTTGTTTGCTTGAAATAAACAAAAGAAATCTGCCAATGGAAAAAGTAAAACATTCTCTTCATGAGATTTCTTGGACTAAGACATTGTATCTTGAAATAAGCTTGAAAAACTTGTTCTTCGAAATATTTTAATAGTATTCTGAAGTTTTGTGTCTCATTATAAGTTTGTGGTCCTCAAAAGTAGTTTGGTTTTCAGTGTCAGTTTTACAATATGGGATTGTATCGGACTAATGCTACTCTCACTTCCTTACTGTAATGTAACTGAGCTAATCAGTGTTGCATTCATGGCCCATACTACAGTAAGATTTAACTCAATCAATGTAGAAATCTTTTAATCAGTAGTTGGATCTATGGGGCCTTGCTGTAGATCTTTCTATATAAAGTTGCTTCACTATTATGATAAGTTGCAGAAAAATTAAACATTTCATACAAAGTGAGTATTTTAATTTTTGAAAGAGTAACGACAAACCTAATCCTTCCTGAAGATGGCTTCATTGGTGTCATTAATAACCTGTGGCTCCTCTACATGTCCTGCACGGCTGCAGCGTTTGCACCCATCCAAAGTCTAAATACTGCAACCCCTGCAAGCCCTAAATATAAGCAACCCCCGAAATATAAGCACACCATGCCATAAAAACCTGCTCCAAACGTGCATTGTTGCTCTGAACAAATATCCCAAACCAGTTAGAGTTGTAGCTCGTGTCCAGCTGCACCCTGCAGGACTGACTCCACCCATACCAGCTGGCTGCTGCTCCCTGGTCGGGTCTACTCGCAGCTTTCTCCTACGGCCTGACAAAGTTTCTTCAGCTGCGATGTGGTGTGCACAGCCTGCCCTGATGCCTCTTTTTCTCTGCTTGTTGTTTCAGAGCACAGATGGAAACTAAAGAACTGAGCAGAACTGGCTGTAGCCATACGGCTGATCTTTTGCACAACCTGGTTTAATTTCAGCATCCTTACACCCACATATACTTTCTATTCTGTTAAATCCACCCTGAGCACTGATGTTGACTTTGCATGAGGGAAGCACCTTATGCTCGAAGCTGTGGTATTTATACAACGGCTGTCATCTGCTTGTGTTTGGTTTGTGGTTTGGTTGCTTTATTTTCTATAGATTTTAATCTTAAGAAATAAGAAATTTCTTTTTTTACACCAAATTCCAGCACTTGAAAGCAGATAGATTAAATTCCAGAAAAACCACATGTGGTGTTTTCCGTGATAAATTAGATTTTTATTTGAGTATTAGTTTCTCTGTGATTCCGTATGTGACATATTAGCTGATATGAGACCCTGTAGCTTTGACTTGCAAATTTAACTTAGTTTTATTTACAAATATAAAAGGACGAGCATGGAAATAGCTAATTCTGAATACAGATACGACTGTTGAACCAGAAAATCAGTTTTCACATAAAATAATTAATTCTCAGTGGGGGGAGTTATTTTTGATTAAAATACGCTTTTCAAACCATTCTGGTGCAAAGCTGATGCGCTCAAACTGCTGACATTTTTCATTCATTTTCATCATTTTAATCAATAAAGCAAAGCAGGTCCTAGGAAAAAGCGCTTGAAGATGAAAAATGCAGTCTTCTGTTTCTCAGTTGTTCAAACAAAAGTGAAACCTTGATGATGAGATTCACTCATAAATCCACATTTAATGGGCAGATCGGTACAGTTTGTTGACTGAAAACCGTTAAAACAAGATAAAACTCATTCAACTCATACAATTAAGCAATGTTGCACAGAACTGGGGTCATTTACATTGATGTGAGCTGATGTCATCTACATGTATTTCTCCATAAGCACAACATGAAGAATGATAGAAAAGTCAAAGCAGCGAGTATCACGTGGGTAGAACACATATCTTCTGTCCGAAAGTGGGACAAAGACAGACCAAGACCCTGTGGTGGCATTTTCTAGAGAAAGTTGGACCACCAGGCGTACCATCTGAGCTATTACATCACAATGGGAACATCAATGTGGTCTAACAGGTCGCTGAAAATGAATAAGTTATCAGTCATGTGGGAGCGTTGGGTGAAGGCAGGAGTAATGCTACAGGAAGCATTTTATCTCCTTAGAGCAATATGAAATCTCCAGCAAAGATATCTGGACGTTCCCTCAGCGTCGTATTATATATTTATATTTACACCTGTCTCTCTAAGAGCTATGCCGATCAGGCTGGAAACTGTTGTGCTTTTATTGTGCAGCACATTGGAGGCATGTTCTGTTCTAAATGTGCTTTATAAATAAAGTGGATTGGATTGGAAACGTAGGGCAAAATAAGTTTATTTGTACAGCATTTTTTCAGGTTCAAGACAATTCAGTGCATTAGATAAAGCATTAACTCTTTGTGGTCCTGTTCTGCCATTCAGAGGAGGGAAGTTTTCGGTCATTATCATGAATCTTAGTAAAGAACTGAGGAAATGAACCTGCCTGAACCATCTCTACCAGCTGGTTTGGGGATGTAATACCAAGAGAGAGAGTAAGTTTGTTATCCCTCTTTATTATTAACTTTTATCTAATCTTTTCGCAAAAAATATATATATTTGTATTTTTCTTGTTCAAAAGAGAAGAAAAAATGTAAAGACATATTTCTCTCTTGCTTTTTCTTGGAGTGAAAATCAAAGAGTTAAAAGCATAAAAGCAAGTAAGAATTACAATAAAATCATTTAAACACACACACACACACACACGAAATCATTAACAAGGATCAAAAGCAAGAGAGGTTAAAAGATACTGTGCTGATTTCTGTCATAGATACACGAGAGCAGGGATGTTTTGAACCTGGACCTAAAACTTTCTACATTTGGTGAAAGTTTAATCTCTACTGGCAGTTTGTTCCACCTGTTTGCAGCATAACAGGATTTCTAAACAATCCTGAGTTTTAAAATCTTTAAAACGTCAACATTTTATGACATGTTTAGATAACATCAACCCCCAAATTAAAAAGGTATTAAATAAGCATGGGGAAAAGACTTTGGGGCACCTATCGAGCGTCAGCCTGGGCGGAAACAGTCAGGTCCTTGTACACAGTAGCCCACACACACACAGCGCTTTTCTTTCACAATACTGAATAGGCTTAGACTTCCCATGATGCACTGGGCCCTTCTTTATCTAACCTTAACCCTTCCTGTAAAAAGGGAGTTTTTCTTCCCACCGTGGCCTCCAGCACGCTCAGGATAGGATTAGATCAAAGACAAGATTCGATGCAGTCGTGGGTTTCCTGTTTATGACTCGTCGGATAGGAATACTGATTGATGACAGCTGATTGGCTAAAACTGATCGTCTGTGAAGCTCTGTGATGACACTGTCATGAACTGGTGCTTTACATACAGCTGAAGTGAACTGAATGTAATGTCACAAAGGTTCAGGTGGTGACAGCTCTTCCAACCTTTAACAAGCAGGTCACGTGATGTGTTCAGGGACACATCGGACTTTAAAGGGCAAGCCTGATCTTTGTTAGAATGAAATAACACTGAGATTATATCTTTCAGAGACAGATGGACTCAATTCAGGTCAATTCAAGAAAGGCTGAAGAGATTTTTCTTTTGGCCACAGCAGCTGTAGAGCTGACCGGGTGCAGGGCTCTGACATGGAAGTATGGCTTTATGACAGAGCACACATTGCACAGCCTTTCAGCAGCCCACGGTGCTACATCTGTGGGTTGGAGGGAAGTCCGACTTCAAAGTCTGAGTCCAGACGGTGAGTGTCTGTTACATATTTATCCTTCCATTTCACTTCTGATCTCATTATTTCATCCTTTCATGACATCAAGCCTTCCTGCTCAAGTTTAGTAGACAAAACTTTTGGTTTGGGATAAAGGTATAGCTACTGTGTAACTTTTGGCCACTAGGGGCTAAATCTGTCATTTTCCACAAGACACACAACTCTGTTGCAAAATGAAACAGTCTTTCTCTTTCTGGGCTCGTCAGACTCCGTGTCCACTTTCTTATTTTGTTCAGATTGGAAAAACATTCAAGGAAAAAGTAAAATGAAGCTTAGTCTGCTGTGTTTTATAGCTGTAGAGTAAAGCTGCAGGTCACATGATCCCAAGAGAGACGGATCCGCTCCTGCAAAGCTGCAATGGCTACGGCTACATGCCGGTTTTTAATTTAAAATTAATAATTCAGAATTAAAATCTTCTCCTTCGGGTTTACATGGAAACATTAATTCTGAATGAAAGTTTACATGGAAAACACGTTTTCTTAATTCTGCTTTAAATCCAGGGGCTGGGAAGGGCTCTGATTGGCTGGATGGTGGAAGGGAAGGGCTCTGATTGGTTGGATGGTGGAAGGGAAGGGCTCTGATTGGTTGGATGGTGGAAGGGAAGGGCTCTGATTGGTCGGATGGAGGAAGGGAAGGGCTCTGATTGGTTGGATGGTGGAAGGGAAAGGCTCTGATTGGTTGGATGGTGGAAGGGAAAGGCTCTGATTGGTTGGATGGTGGAAGGGAAGGGCTCTGATTGGTTGGATGGTGGAAAGGAAGGGCTCTGATTGGTTGGATGGTGGAAGTGCCGTACCGTACGTGCGTCTACCGGAAGTTAAAAACTCTTCTTCCTGCTTCGTTTCTTTTCATCAACAACATGAGAAAACGTGGTAATAAGAAGAAGGAGCAGGTTTCCATGATAGAGGATGAAAGAGGAATTATCTGATTCAATATTAAACCTGGAATAAACCCAGCCTCTTTATTCAGGATTAACTTTCATTTAGGATTAACATTTAATCAGGAATTAATGTTTATATGCTCATTTTCACCTGTTTAAAGCAGAATTTACTTTGATTCTGAATAAAAGAGGAATTAAAACTCTCATGTAAACTTAGCTGCTGTGTTAGCTCGTTAGCATCCGCTAAGCCTCACTGGGGACAGAGTAAGACTGGAGGGGCGGAAATGTGACGAGATAAAATAAAATAAGATGTTTCATGAATGTCCACTGATAAATTTAGCTAAATAAACACAGAGAGACATAAAAACACACAAAATGACCACACAGAGACACAGAACAAATACAAAGGGACATGAAAAAGGAGCAGTATGAGACAAAAAATGTCCACAAAAAGGCACACAAATGTCAACAAACACACATAAAATGTCCACTTTTAGACAAAAAATGACCAAAATTAAACATGCAACAGTAAAAGGGAGCAGTAACAAATAGTAAATGTCCGAATAGAGACAGAAAATGTCCACAAAGAGACACAAAATTACAAAAATAAGATATGCAATGGGGAAAAGTAGTAAGAAATACAAAATTTCCACAAAGAACACAAGACAACCACACAGAGACATAAAACAGGAAAAAGGACCAATAAGCGACACAAAATTTACACATGATAAAAATGAGACATACAACAAGAAAAGGGAGCAATAAGAAATAGTAAATGTCAAAATAGATACGAAATGACAAAAATAAGACATGCAACAGGAAAAAGAACCAGTAAGCGACACAAAATTTCCACATATAGACACAAAACGTCCACATTGAGACACCAAACGACAAAATTGAGACATGCAACGGGAAAAAGGGAGCAGCAAGAAATAGAAAAAGTCCACAAAAAGACACACAAATTGTGTACACAAAGACACAGATCAACCACAAAGAGACACAAAATGACATAAATAAGACATGCGACAGGGAAAATGAGCAGTAAGAAACACAAAATTTCCACATATAGACACAAAACGTCAACAATAAGACATGCAACAGGAAAAAGGAGCGGTAAGAAACACAAAGAGACAAAAAACGTCCACATTGAGACACAAAATGACAACATGCAACGGGAAAAATAAAAAAAGACAGCAGTAAGAAATACAAAAAGACACAAAAAGTCCACAGAGACACAAATTTTCTACACAAAGACACAGAACAACCACAAAGAAACACAAAATGACAAAAATAAGACATGCGACAGGAATAATGAGCAGTAAGAAACACAAAATTTCCACATATAGACAAAAAACGTCCACATTGAGACACCAAAAGACAAAATGACAACATGCAACGGGAAAAGGAGCAGCAAGAAATAGAAAAAGTCCACAAAAAGACACACAAAGTCCACAGAGACACAAAATGACAACAGCGGCGTCTCAGAGACAGGGAGACGGACCGTGTGGACGTTTTTATGGGCGTCCACAGACACACACACACACACGTCTCACACACCTCTGCTGCTCCAGAGACTCCAGGTAGAGAAAAGCTGAACCCATGAAGTCGTCCTGGAGACCAAAGTCGTAGTCAAAGACCTGCGGGGCACAGAGAGCCTGTGATTGGCCGGTTGGTTGGGAGACATGAGAGCCTGTGATTGGCCGGCTGCTTCGGAGACATGAGAGCCTGTGATTGGCCGGTTGGTTGGGAGACTCCCTACCTTCACGTAGACGGGCTCGCTCAGGCCGTCCACCAGCAGCGTGGTCTTCTCCTCCCACACCGGGTTCAGGTTCTTGTGGATGGTCCTGCTCCTGAACACCTCGCGGCCCCCCAGCTTGAACTTGACGTAGGGGTCGCTGGTCCCTGCGAAGACGAGAGAAGACGTGACGGGTCGGGACGGGGGGCCGGGGGGGGGCGAATCGGAGCGCTAATGCACCTCCTCTGTCCCGCACGGCCAGGTTGTGTCCTCTCTTCAGCTCGATGTCCAGCTTGTAGGTGGCTGAGGCGGGGAGGGCCGGCTCTGCAGGGGCCCCCGGGGAGCCCACGCCCTGCGGAGACAGACGGGGGGGCGTTAATGTTAATGAGGACCCGGCTCTCCATCCGCGCCCTGCCAGCCCAGCAGAGGAAACTCACCGCCATGGTTTCAGGTGTGAGAGACGGCGTCCGTCCCTGAGCTGCCTCCACACTCCGAGCCTGAAGTAACCACGGACAGGAAGTTACACCAGCACCCCGCCAGCCAATCACAGCGCAGCACACACTAGGAGCAGGAGGGTGATGGCTTAACTTAACCAACCCGACGGACACAGAGATCCAGCCGGAGTCCACGAAAACATCGATTGGAATAACGTAAAAAGAGTCATAAAACCGACTCATGGAACGACGGTTTACAAAAAATATGAAGAGAAGAAGAAAATAAACGACAGGATTGATAAACGAATAAAAGTGGTCAGAAAAAAAACACAAAATATGACCGAAAAGGGACGGAAATGTCCGTAGTAATCCCTGTCCACACCTGGCCCAAACCTGTCTGCAGCAGAACTTTAAGTATTTCTGGATATTTTTGCTACAAAAAACAGAAAAACCGACTCACAAACAGCCGTAGAGACGACAAATGAGTCCAGTCTGCCAATAAAGGCCAGATAAGAAACACAAAGAGACACGGAAATGTTTTTACACAGCAGGATTGAATCAGACTGAAATCAGCGAGCTCTGCACTGATTGGCTGCAGGAGTCCTGTCAGAGTTTCATTTGCTCTCATTTCAGCTAAAACCAGACGGCAGAAAATACAAAAGACTCGTCTCAGCATAAATAAAGTCCAGCTTCAGTCCTGCAGGTTTCCAGCTCATTAACCATTAATTAACAGCTTATTAATGATTAATTAATGAGCTGAGTGTGAACATGAAGGAAAAGCTGCTTTAGAGCCGTCTGAACTCACCAGAGCTGCAGAAAACTAAAAATCTGAAGGCTGAGAGATCTTCAAAGTCCAAAAATCTACACAAAAGACACGAACATGAAGAAAAACCAACCAATCAGAGCAGAGCAGCCATGTTAACGTCCCTGCATCTGGACTGGGCTGGTACAGTTAGACTGGTTATGAAACGCTGGTTTCCTCAGGCGGAGAACTTCTGAAGTGTGCCAAGCCGAGGAAACTCCAGCGGGCAGAAAGCAGAAACAGCGAGCGGCTCAGAGATGTTATGTAGATGCGTTATGTGCTGCTGCTGATGGTAAATAAGAAAATAAGTCCGACCAACAAGCTGGCAGGGAGACGGGACTAAGTGTTCAAGGTCGGCTTTATCTAACTAATAACACCCACAGCCGTGAGAACAAGAAACTGGGAACACTGTCCCAAGAGTGTTTACAAAGCAGGAGGCCTGGGAAATAAAATAAGATAAAATAAAATAAAATAAAATAAAAATGCTATAATCAGCTCTGTCCAGATAGATAAAAGGAAAATTAATTTTAAAAAGAAATAAAATTAAAATGACTAAAAACAAAATAAAAATAAAATAATAAATTGAATAAATAGAAA